>JASCZW010006914.1:0-78847 GCA_034211315.2 Aedes japonicus | reverse complement strand
GACATTTCATGTCCTTTAATGTTGAATTCTGCAGGTCATTGTAGGTAGATCTCCTTCTCAAAAGTGCCGTACAGGAAAGCAGTCTTGATATTGTGAAAATTGTACTCAAAAGATGCAACAGACAGAAATGATCACCAAAATTTATTTTAAGTCGGATATTTTTGAAACTCTCAGGCAATAAAAATACAAATTTGCTACGTTTTTGCGAAGTTGATTGATTCAACTCTCCTCTCCTACGCTAAATTCCCGGACCTTGGACTTAACGCTGCCCATCAAATTCTGTGCAAAACTTGCGCCATCTTGTTTACACACTTTTATCCACCCATTTTTGGGGTTCAGAAGACGGTAGCTCACCAGAATCAAAATTTCTGCTCTTCTCTCCAACTTCCTTCTCTTCTGGCTTAGAATTTACACCCACGCCGGCGATCCGAACGCACGCAGATAGGTGTAGGAAGGCTTCCGTCCATGCCATAGTAGATATGGCGTTTTGTTCACGGCCGTTGATGGTAGCATATTTTGAGTATTGCGTCTCCGCAGAACTTTTTTTTTATGCTAGCTTCACTTGGTAAACAGCGCATCATGTCAGCTAATGAAAGATTCTTCCTCTCCACAGTACTGTTTTGTTGTGGGCTATACGGTTCTGTTAGCTGAAGTATGATTCTTTGTATGCCAGATACTTCTTCAACTTTTCACTTGCCAGATACTTCTTCAACTTTTCACTGTCCACACTCAGAATCTTGGGTTTTCGGTGGGTACTCTTGAATCTTCTCCTACGCTTCCGATTTCAAATGCAGCTCTGTATAGTGAAAATAAACGTCAACCAGCACCATACTGTAACGATTTCCGGACATACCGGCTAAGTCTGAGTGGCCTAGATTGCCTACTGCTTTGCTCGTACTTTCCGATACTTTAGAAATTGATACAAGCGTCATCGTCTCCTCACTGTACGTTCCGCAAACCGTTCGGATGTCCTCTGTTGTCAGCAACATTTGTTCCGGGTTCGCTTTGAGCCGCTGCAGATTGCCACGCCATTCACCAACGACCTACACGATTCTATATTTCTGCATATAATAGGACTATTTGTCGGGCAGCACACTATATCATTTGTCAGTGATCTTACTCACCGATAAGCCGAAAATCGACAGGAGGTGGTGTCTTCTTGGCAGTCGGTTCTGGGTTGAAAGCCTGAGCAATTGAGAATAATTTAAGGAGCAGCGTTGAACAGGTCTGGGTAGCTGTTGAGTTGGCCGACCGGACATTTTTCATAGGTTTATGGAGCTGTAGCTGGCCAATCTCAGTCGATGAAAAACCAGGAAAATGCACCCGGTGAATCTGTACTTTTGAAAGCTCTCCAAACTTGATCACCCATCGTTGCCATTTCTTTAAGATTTCAGCAGAAATTTCATCGTCCCACCCTGATTGAGTTCTCCAAATATCTTGGATAATGATACAACCATGCACAATAAAGTGTGCACCACTTCAAAACCGTAATCAAACGAATTTGGGACGGAATGCCGATGGAAGTCATGCGTGCCGCCTGTGACGGTTTCGAAAAACGCCTGGTTTCGAAAAACGTCTGGTGCTGGTCAAGAAGCTTAAAGGCGGTGTTTTTTCAAAACATATGCTGTAGTTGATTAGTATTGAATTGCAATATAATGGGTAAAGCTATCAATAAAATCTGGATTATCAATTTGAAATAAATAGAGTTTTATTTTGTATTAGCTGACCCAACGGACTTCGTTCCGTCTAACATTAATTTATTGCTAACATTAATTTATTGCATGACATATCATAATGAAACTATCCAAAACAACAACGTTTTGTGCATTTTCAATGCGACAATTTAGCACTTGCCTCTGAATTGAAGATGTTCTATTAACTGATTGTTGGAAATCGGGTTTTTCTTGAAGTTTTCTCAGTTTGAAAGTGAAGAAATTTGAATTTATTATGTTGAATATAATTTATTTGTGATTTTTATGCATTTTTGAAAAACAAAATTTGGTATTTTTTAATGGAAAAATGCCTCTTATTATTTTCCAATTTTCCGACTTTTCCTTCGAAATTTCCCAACTTTTGGTTTCTCTGAAACTTTTTTGGGCAAAAAGGAACAAATCATCCGAAGACTCCATCAAGATTGGTTCAGCCGTTCTCGATTTTTAGCGTCACTAACAAACAAACATTCATTTTTCTATACAGAGATTTGATTTTTTTTTATGGAAAAATGCCTTTTATTATTTTCCAATTTTCTGATTTTGCCTGGAAAATTTACCATTTTTTCTTTTTCTTTGAAACTTTTTTGGGCAAAAAGGAACAAATCATCTGAAGACCCCGTCAAAATTGGTTCAGCCGTTCTCGAGTTTTAGCGTCACTAGCAAACAAACATTCATTTTTATATATATAGAGAGAGAGAGAGAAGATGAGAATATATTGGACGCGGTGTAAGTTTAAGAAATGGCTAGTATTTTCGATTTAATATTAGCATTACACTATTGGGGCTTATTAAAGCCTGTTGGTTGGTTAAATTAAATAAATAAATAATGTTGCCAGTCAAATCCAGAAAATGGTGCAAAGCTTGATCATTTAGATCATATTGAATGCACCAACGTCGATCCCGTTGGCCTTCACTTTCTTCCCATGCACTACCGTATTGCTCTCGTTGTGGAAGGTGTCCAGGGATTCCGACAATGCCTCGTTATTGGTCATGTGCGACGTGACCCCAGAATCCAGGACCCATAGTCTTCCTTTGTTCGATCATTTCGAGCAGCTGGACACGTCGTTTGTAACCATCTTTACCTTCTGCTTGGGTTTCTTCTGGTCAACCATCCTGCTGTCCTTGGCCAGTTTCTTACAGTCACTACGATAGCGTATTTCTTTATGACTGAAGAAACACGTCCCTTGAGTTTTCCAGACGATACACTGTGGGACGAATCGCCAAAAACATGAACTTTTTTACAATAACTCGTAAAAACGTGTTCTTAACATTTTGGTGTCTTCAGATGAAAATTTTCAAAAATATAACGCATTTAAAGGTGACAAATCTTAGTTCGCAGCTTCACCACAGGCACCGCTGCAAACTTGATTTTTTTAAATGATGAGATAGAGAGTCAGTGTTTTGGGCAAAGTTGTAGATAATTTTAATACAAACAACATTGCTGAAAACACTAACCTTCTATCTGGTCACTGTGCTGAGGTACGTGTTTTTTTTTAAATGGCGGGCTTGGAAACTAGTTTTTTGTGATTATTTAATAAATGTGCAGTCTTAGGTCAAAATAATGTTCTACAAAGTTGTACAAATAATCAAAATATACATTTTCTCTATACTCACCTTTATGTCTAAAACCCTTATGGGAGAAGTTATAGTAGTTTTATTGGTGAAAAATATACGTTTTTCATAGCCCCTTTAGCTGGCGGGGATGCAAGTGATGCACATGAAACCTCATAGGTTCAACATATAGGATGTATTATAGCATATTATGTTGGTTTCATGTGTATCCATGATTATCCCCAAGAGTGAACCTGTGTTCTATGAAGTAGCGAATATACCATTAAAACTATCATAAATGCTAATATTCCCAATTGAGAACCCTATTATCGTGTAAAAACTTGTATGTTTTGTATATTTTTATAATTCTATGCATAACTGTTGCTATTGAGTTGTGCACATACCAGAGCCCACGCGCTCTCATGACAATACTCTTAAAAATTCAATATATTTCACACACACACACATATATATTTTAAGGAAATCCTTTCACCCCTCACTTCATCCTCTCTTACTTCTATCCATACACTTACACTCACACAAACACACACACACACATATGCACATTTATTAAATAATCACAAAAAACTAGTTTCCAAGCCCGCCATTTTAAAAAAACACGTACCTCAGCACAGTGACCAGATAGAAGGTTAGTGTTTTTAGCAATGTTGTTTGTATTAAAATTATCTACAACTTTGCCCAAAACACTGACTCTCTATCTCATCATTTAAAAAAAATCAAGTTTGCAGCGGCGCCTGTGGTGAAGCTGCGAACTAAGATTTGTCACCTTTAAATGCGTTATATTTTTTGAAAATTTTCATCTGAAGACACCAAAATGTTAAGAACACGTTTTTACGAGTTATTGTAAAAAGTTCATGTTTTTGGCGATTCGTCCCACAGTGCGATGTTCCCGCAGTCTCGCTTCCCGTTCGCTGCACTTTCTCTACCTCCTCAGTCGGCGCCGGTGGTGTAGTTTTGAGCGTGACTGTTACTTGGCACCGCAGCGGGTTTGGGTTCAGTCCCAGTCGGTGTCGGTGGGATTTTTCTCAGGGGAAAGAATCGCTGGTCACGTTTTCTTTCGGAAGCAAAGCCGTTGTTCCCGGCTCATGTGTTGAAGTCATCTTCCTGGCGTCGGTGGTTGTCGCCACGTGAGAAAATAGGCCGACGGAAATTAATCGAATAACACAAAGACCTCGCATTCATCACGGTGTCATCCAGTAGCTTGATCTTCGAGAGTTCCAGTGTAAGATCCTCCTCGGGACGGCCCTCCAGTGTGGTTACTACACCCAAAAGTTGAAATTGTAGCAAAAAATGCAAAATTGTAATTTTGCAGTATTTGCAATCATATCTTGAGAAATCCGCATGATTCTGAAAAGGCAAATTTGCCCATCATGTTCCACAAAGCTTTTTATGGTATAAACAAAGCCATGCAAGTGTGTGCAAGTGGTTATCGCTGTGTGCCTAGTGCCTCGACAATCGCAGCAACCGTTGGGTTTTTGTTCAACTGTCAACAACTTCTCAATATGGGTGAGACAATGGCACAGAACGCCGCTACACCATATTCCACTGTTGCTATTCCGCTGTCAAGTGTTCTATTTTTATCTGCACTCGTCATCACACTCCTATCGCCCTCTCATCAAGTCACCATGCGGTTTATGAAATAAACGAAGCCATGTAAGTGTGTGCGACCGAAATTTGCTTCAATGTTGTAACGTTGAGTGCCTCAGAAACCGAAGAAACTGTAGGACTTTTATTCCATTCACCTCAACTTGTTGTGGTGACTGGATGGTTACAATGAAGAGCCGTCATGCTGACGGTCGCGGTTCGACTCTCGGTGGCGGATGATAATCTTTTTTTTTTTGTGCGCCATTGAATTTACTACTACTAATCAACTGTACAACATCACGCACACATTGAATTTTTCTAATCGAATTGATGTGTTGCTTTTTTGCCCACGACCAATGTTGCTTTCTTTCTCCAAGTTGCGATCCATTACGAGAAATGATACCAAATCATGCGAAATTACATTACAATCTTGCTTATTTATTTTGGGTGTAGGCTTCCGTAGGCTTAAATACAGCATCGCAATGTTCAGACGAGCCTTCAGTACTTCGCCCATCGCCGTCAGTCTATTCGTGAGCACATTCACCTCATTCAAATAATATGACATGGTTCCACCTTCTTGTAGCCGTCGGGAGCTCAACTGCCACAGGACGTGCACCTTGCTGGAGAGAGAGAGAAGACCGCTCGTGATACTGGAGGCAGTCCATCGCAGCTGTCTTTGCTATTTGAGCATGAATCACATGACAGGGCTTAAGCGAGCTATCTTGAAGGGACAGTGCCCGTGCCTTCGCATCCTTCAAGATTCATCCGGTTCCATTTGACTTTAGCGACTTCCCAACTTCATCCAGTCGTTTGTTGATTAGCACCAACTCCATCCGGAACTCCCGTATCGGGTAGTTCTCCCAGCTTATGTACGGATGCGTCTTCAGTTCGATCATCTTGTGAATAAATCTCCAAATCAATCTTCAGAATTTCGCTCCGTCGTGGGCTTCTGGGCCCAGGAATTTTTCGTTAAGGAAAACTTCTCGACTCTCTGGGCATAGCGTATGATTGTACTTGCCACACAATCATACTAATGCAAAACTGGTACTCTGGCATCGGAAGCGCTCTATGAATAACTGTGGAAGTGCATTTAGAATACTAATTTTCGACCCAGCATTAAGCAAATTGTGAAAGCAATAAGCTTGAAATGGTGAGAAAGAAAAAGACCCTCGTGCAACGTCCGAAAGCATCGTTTGAATACAGATGTCAAATCAAAATCGACGTATGATTCTCTTTTCACCATTTCACAAAAACAAAATAAATAAAAAATATTTTTGGTCACAAAAACTACTTTGGACAACCCAAATGTATGAAATGTAAGTTCTCTGAAGAACTTCCTGAAGTTAGCTGCAGAACTTTCCTGGAAGTTAGCTGCAGAACTTTCTTAAAGTTCTCTTGCAGAACTTCCCGGAAGTTCTTGCAGACCTTCTCTCCCAAGCAACACAAAACCGACATAGCTGGTTGCAGCAACTTAATGACGACTTGATTTGCAACAAGCGTGCTACTAAAGCTGAAGTTCTCTGCAGAAATTCATTTAAGTTCTCTACAGAATTTACCTGAAGTTCTCTGCAGACTTTCCTTAAGTTCTAAGAAGAATTTCCATGAAGTTCTCTTAAGGACTTACCCGAAGTTTTGTGAAGAACTTCTTTGGAGAACTAACCCGTAGTTGTCTAGAAGTGCGTACCAAAAAATACTCATAAAGGGGTAACCAGCCTCTTATGTATGTGCACTAGCGGTAAAAACTCATTACATAGTTCAAAATCAGACCAGCGCCACGCAGTGAAATAATTCTGAACTATGAAGTCGACTTGAATAAATTTCCTGAAAAATATGAATTCATACATGATCTTGTCAATAAAATGCAGATATTACAAAAAGTCATCCCACTTCGTTCAGCGAAAGAAGAACGTTCGTTCGATCCAGCGCTCCGTTATTTTGGAAGATTTATTCGAGTGCAATCGTTGGAAAAAACTAGTTTTTCTTCTTAAAATATACTCACTTCAGTGAGTAAAGTAAAAGTGAGCTTTTTTTCTAAGAAGGCAGTGTGGTTTTCCAGTGAAATAGAAAAATCAAACAGTGCTAGCTGGCGAATTATCTTCCCGCTTATTTTCGATTCACCTCTGCGTGGTGACGCTAACCAGCGATACACCACTACATCGCCAACGGTCAACCGACAGCGTTGAGCGAGTGCACCCGAAGGCGATCGCATCAGCGCACCGCTCCCCGCTCCCCGCATAGAAGTGCGACGTTCACGCATACGGTGCGTCAGCAGCAGCAGCAGCAGCAGCAACAGAACAGTAATTTAGTTAAGTTTTGTTTTTCCTGTCCCTCATCCCACTAGAGTTTAATTTGTGTGTTCTTTGTTTGTGTGTGTGTGTGTGATTTAAATTATCGGCAAATCGTGCATGTTGAAGAGGTTTCTTCGACATGGACGGTTTGACTGAAAAAGTGCCACCCGATGATGGGGAGGCACAAAAAATATTCAGACCGCGATCGTATCCGGTTGACTCGGTCGGTCCATGGGTTGTCTACTTTCAGCCCAAAATGAAACCTTTGAATGTATATCAAATCACTACAGATCTGACGAAGCGATTTTCAGCCGTGACAGAGATCACGAAAGTTAAATTTAATAAACTCCGTGTTGTCGTCTCTAACCTGAAGCAGGCTAATGAGATTGCTGCTTCCCAGCATTTTACACTCGAATATCGAGTTTATATTCCAGCTCGTGATGTGGAGATTGTAGGAGTGGTCACAGAGGCGAGTCTGTGCCCTGAAATTTTGAAGAAGCGAGCGGTTGGCCGATTCAAGAACCCTCTGCTTCCCCCAGTTCAGATACTGGAAGTGACAAAATTAGTGAAAATATCGCACAGCGAGGGTAAGAAAAAGTTACCCCCACAGACTCGTTTCGGGTAACCTTTTCTGGCTCTGCCCTTCCTCAGTTCTTAGAACTGGATAAACTTCGGCTACCTGTGCGGTTGTTTGTACCCCGGGTAATGATTTGCCAAAACTGTCAGCAGATGGGGCATACGGCCTCCCATTGCGGCAATAAGGCACGCTGCTCAACTTGCGGGGAGAAACATGAGGCTGGTCCCTAGTGCAGATAATACACTAAAATGTGTTTTCTGCAAGGGAACTCCTCCTCATGCTCTCTCGTCGTGCCCGGCGTATAAACAACGCGGGGAAAAATTGGAACGTTCTCTGAAACAACGTTCAAGGCAATCTTTTGCAGAAATGCTTAAGAAAGCTTCGCCACCCGATACCAATACAAATCCTTTCGCTCCTCTTTCAGATGACGAGTCTGATTCGGATTTGGTTGAGGAGGGGACATCTTTAGTTTTCCGGGAGGTGCTCCACGGAAGCGAAGACGCATTCGAGCTGTGAAAGCAGCTGAACAGAAGCCTCAAATCAACATGCCCAATACAAAGACCAGAGAAAAGAAGGATAATCCGAATCCTCCTGGTTTTCGTAGTGCCAACTACATACAGGATTTCCCATCTCTCCCGGGGACATCTAAATCCCTGATGCCCCGATTTCAAGAACAGAAGCCCCCTTCATCTGGGCTGTTCTCGTTCGATGATATTGTGGAAGGTATTTTTAAATACCTCGAAATGTCTGACCCTCTTAAAAGCATTGTTATGGCAATGCTTCCCACTGTGAAAACTTTTTTGAAGAAATTAACATTAAAGTGGCCCATCCTTGCAGCTATCATTTCCTTCGATGGATAATTTGCCAAAAGAGGTCGGGGATTTGATCACTGTTCTGCAGTGGAATTGTCGAAGTCTTATTCCTAAATTGGAATCATTCAAATTTTTAGCTCACAATATCGGTTGTGATGCATTTGCTCTTTGTGAAACATGGCTTTCAGCTGAAATCGATCTTCCGATTAACGATTTCAACATTATTCGGCTTGATCGTGAGGATTCACGTGGAGGAGGAGTACTTTTGGGGATCAAAAGTGCTACTCCTTCTATAGAGTGAATTTTCCTCCAATTCCAGGTATTAAAGTTGTCGCATGTCAGGCTGTTATTAAAAATAAAAGCCTTTGCATTGCTTCTGTGTACATTCCTCCTAGAGCACCAATTAACCGAAAACAACTTTCAGATATTTGTTCGGTTCTGCCTGCTCCGCGGTTGGTCATGGGAGATTTTAACTCTCACGGTACAGGCTGGGGAGAACTGTACGATGACAACCGGTCTTCTTTGATATATGACCTCTGTGACAACTTCAATATGACAGTTCTCAACAATGGAGAAGTTACACGCTTGGCTGGTCCATCCTCACTTGGTAGTAGGTTAGACCTCACACTTTGCTCGAATTCATTATCGTTGGACTGCACGTGGAATGTGATCCAGGATCCCCACGGTAGTGATCATTTGCCTATAAAAATTTCGGTTGCCACCGGGCTCACTCCACCGGCATCCATCAACGCCACGTATGATCTAACTCGTAATATCGATTGGACAAGGTTCTAGACAGCAGTAGATGAAGCCTTATCAACGTTAGAAGGGCTTCCACCGCTGGAGGAATATAACTTCCTCTCCAACCTGATTTTGGAAAGCGCGCTTCAAGCTCAAACTCGACCAGTTCCAGGGACGTCATTTCGCAGGAAACCTCCTTCCCCATGGTGGGATCAGCAATGCACCGAGGTTTACCGCAAAAAGTCTGACGCGTTCAAAGTTTTTCGTAGACGTGGAACACCTGAGCACTTTGAAAGGTACATGGCTCTCGAACGAGAATTTAAGAGCCTCATCAAGGCCAAGAAACGCGGTTACTGGCGACAATTCGTGGACGGGTTATCGCGCGAAACGTCGATGAGTACCCTTTGGAATACGGCGCGAAGATTGCGTAACAGAATTACGAACAATGAGAACGAGGAGTACTCGGACCAATGGATCCTCAAGTTCGCGCGAAAAGTTTGTCCAGATTCTGTGCCAGCACAAATGTTTCCTCGCGAAACAACGAATTCGATAGATGAGATTAGCCAACCCTTTTCAATGGTAGAACTCTCTCTCGCACTCCTTTCGTGTGGCAATACGGCTCCAGGAGCTGACAGGATCAAGTTCAACTTGCTCAAGAACCTCCCAGACGTCGCGAAGAGGCGCATGTTGAACTTGTTTAATCAGTGTCTGGAACTCAACATTGTACCGGATGATTGGAGACGGGTGAGAGTTATTGCCATTCAAAAACCTGGTAAGCCCGCGTCCGACCACAACTCCTATCGACCCATCGCGATGTTATCTTGTATTCGAAAGTTGTTGGAGAAAATGATCCTTTTCCGTCTGGACAAATGGGTTGAGACGAACAACCTGCTTTCTGATACTCAATATGGTTTCCGTAGGGGTAAGGGAACGAACGACTGCCTCGCGTTGCTTTCCACAGATATTCAGTTAGCTTTTGCTAAAAAAGAGCAAATGGCTTCTGTATTCTTGGATATCAAAGGGGCTTTTGATTCAGTATCTGTTGAAGTTCTCTCAGATAAACTCCATGCTTGTGGTTTTTCACCATTAATGAACAATTTCTTGTACAATTTGCTGTCAGAGAAACATATGAGCTTTTCTCATGGAAACTCTACAGCTTTTCGATTTAGCTACATGGGTCTCCCCAGGGATCATGTTTAAGCCCTCTTTTTGTATAATTTTTATGTCAAAGACATTGACGGTTGTCTAGGTGACAACTGTACGTTGAGACAACTTGCAGATGACGGCGTAGTGTCTGTCACGGGACCCAATGGGGTCGATCTACAAGGACCCTTGCAGGATACCTTAGACAATTTGTCTACTTGGGCTCTAGAGCTAGGTATCGAATTCTCTACGGAGAAAACTGAGTTGGTAGTTTTTTCTAAGAAGCATAACCCTGCACAACCGAAACTTCAAATTTTGGGTACACCAATAACTCATTCCATGTCATTTAAATATCTTGGGGTCTGGTTCGATTCAAAGTGCACCTGGAGATCTCACATTGAGTACCTGAAGCGAAAATGCCAGCAAAGGGTCAATTTTTTCTGCACAATTACCGGGACCTGGTGGGGAGCGCATCCGCAAGATCTTCTAACGTTGTACCGGACAACGATTTTGTCGGTTATGGAATACGGTAGTTTTTGTTTTCAGTCAGCGGCTCGGTCGCACATCATTAAACTGGAACGCATTCAGTATCGGTGTCTTCGTATCGCGTTAGGTTGCATGCACTCGACTCACACCATGAGTCTTGAAGTGCTGACTGGCATGTTGCCACTCTCAGATCGGTTTACAGAGTTATCTCTCCGGCTCCTCACCAGGTGTGAAGTTATGAACCCCCAGGTGATCGAAAATTTTGAGAAGCTCCTAGAGTTGAATCCTCAAACCCGCTTCATGAGCTTGTATCATTTGTACATAACACAGGATGTCAGCCCTTCGCTTAATATTCCCAATTGTGTTTGCTTCTCCGACTTCGGAAATTCGGTTCATTTTGATTTATCCATGAAACAGGAGCTTCGTGGAATCCCAGAGCATCATCGTCCTATGATTGCTCCGGTGATATTTGCTGCAAAGTTTGGCCTAGTTGATTCCACTAAAACGTTTTTCACTGACGGGTCTTTGATAGAAGACTCCGCTGGCTTTGGTGTATTCAATGAAAATTATAGCGTCGCTCGTAAACTTCAAGCACCTTGTTCTGTTTTTGTCGCGGAATTGGCAGCAATTTATTTTTCTTTAGAAACTGTTGCCTCTTTTACACCGGATCAATACTTCATTTTCACGGATAGTCTTAGTTCTATAGAGGCTATTCGCTCCTTGAGGCCGGTAAAGCACACCTCCTATTTTCTTATGAAAATACGAGGTCTTCTAAGTGCTTTATCTTCACGTTCTTTATTATCACCTTTGTGTGGGTCCCTTCTCATTGTTCGATTCCTGACAATGAGAAAGCGGACTCGCTTGCAAGGGTGGGTGCTATGGAAGGCGATATTTATGATCGACAAATCGCCTTCAACGAATTCTTCTATATTTTTCGTCAGATATCACTCGATAGCTGGCAGTATAAATGGAGTAGAGGAGACTTGGGGCGATGGCTACATTCTATCACTCCAAAGGTGTCTAAGAAATGTTGGTTCAGGGGATTGGATGTGGGTCGAGACTTCATTCGTGTGATGTCTCGCCTCATGTCCAATCATTATTCTTTAAACGCTCATTTGTTCCGTGTTGGGCTGGGAGACAGCAATCTCTGTGAATGCGGACAAGGTTACCAGGACGCAGATCACGTTATTTGGTTTTGTGCTGAGCATCGTGGAGTCAGATCTGAGCTGTATGATTCCCTTCGGGCTCGAGGTAGACAACCCAATGTACCGATTCGAGACATTTTGGCTGCGCGCGATCTGGAGTTTATGAAACTCATTTATGTGTTTTTGACTAACATTAGCCTTAGATTGTAGATTGATTAACTTACTTGTTTAGGTTAAATTTGTGAGGAATGTGTGCGCCAGTGTGTGAGTGTGGTTGTGTGTGTGTGAGTGTGATTGTGTGTGTGTGAGTAAGTTATTATTTTTTTTTTTTAAATTAAAAACGTTCAATTAAAAAATTGTAATTTGAAGTTCTAGATATAAGAAAACCATTGTTCCTTTGCTTTGTTCAAAATTTCCACCCCAATTTTCCCATCCTTAAAATTGTTATTCCTATTAACCTCGAGACGACCGCGAGTAATCGGTTCTATCCCCTTAACCTTAGTTCTAAGATAACTGATGTATATAAACATGAAAACTTGGCTCTGTAAAGTTGATTCGATTGAGCCTGTACAAATAAATGAATTCGTAAAAAAAAAAAATTACAAAAAGTTCACCTACACTCTAGCGCCACGTAGCGAACGAGTTCTTATCTAATTTTTACACCATGGTTATGTGCGAATTTCAGAACAACTCTTTAAATTAAAGGTTTATAAACCATTGAAAAATAAATAGGGCATTGAACTCATAGCTGTGTTGATGTCTGCCGTGTTGCTGTGATCTGCGAACACTTATCCTCAACGCGGTCCTCCAATCAGTAATCTATTCTCTGTGTAATTATAGCTGATTTGTTAATAACGGAGCAGCAACCTAGGGCGGTCACTCATGTTCATGATGATGCTCAATTACATCTCATGTAAGTTTCATTATTGTTAAAAGTGAAGAAGGCACCAAAAACGGAAAATTCCAATAGTCTTCATATTATCCACCTATCTTGGCTAGCGATTCACCTCCTGTATTCATAAACTATTTGCAACGCTTGATTCATTTCCAACGTGAGTACAAATCTATTTCCCTTCCGGCTCACCTCAGTACATCCAGCCTAAAACGTGCCACGTTCCAAATAATCGCAAATCGTAAAATATTTCCCCGTCGACAACAGCAAAGCCGGTTGAATTGTTAAAATCCAATCTGAACTCCAAATAAGCCAATTTGGTTGTCGCACTAATTTTAAATTGCCACTAATCCGACACGTGCCACCAGCAAAAGCCCGATAAATCGCAATCAATTTACAAATTTCCCTCGGCATAAACCACCTGTCACGGTTTTAACCTGTGATTTTCGTGCAAATTATTAGCAATTGCTGGCCAGGAGCTGCGCCGGCTATTCAAATTAGAATTCATTGTTGTACACAACTGACCCCGCACGGATTCAGTTTACACCAATTAGCGCTGTAATTCGGTCTGTGTCCGGATACCGAGTGAGTGCCTAATTGGCTGCTTGGTTTTTGTGTTTGTTGACCGGGAATTCACTGTTCGTCCAAACGCAGTTCAATCCGATTTGTGCAATTTTGAGGTTTCTGAATGCTATGGCCATTGTTGTGTCCCTCGCGAAACACGGTTGTCTGATTTGGGAATTCGGCTTAGGAGCAGTAGAATGCAATTACATGCCAGTTTTGCGATATGTTCCGTTTTATGGCGAATGAATCATAAACAGCCAAAAACAATTGGGTCACTTAAAAATGACAGAATTTTTATTGATTCAGCCCTCGGATCCCCCTCGGGAGGAAAATAACAGGACGTACATTCTTTCACCCCGTTTTATTTCATCGTTTTGCTTTTATTGGCGTTTATATTTATCACCCCTTTCCACCCCAAGGAAGCAAGGAGGACACAATCTACAATTGATGACAATAAAAGATGAAGACAATGGATGGTGGCATCCCTCACCAGCAAACCGTCCCGTGTCCTTGGTTCTGTTGGAATTGGGTTGCCTTGGGGAAGCTTCCCACCGGATGTGATAGGATGGTGGCAAAAAATACGTCGGTAGATGGGAAGATGGGAGAAAATTTTTGTTTATCGTGCAATTTTCGAGCATTTACGAGCTTTGCCACAACTCAGCAGCTGCACGGACGTGGTTCGTTTGTCTAAGGCTATAAAACCTGCCGTTGTTACTGCAAATGGTGGATCAAATGGCGCTGTTCAGCAGAGCTCAACGGACAATTGGAAAGTGGTGGAGCTGGAGAGGCGAAATGGAAATGGAATCGAAAATTAAGGATGCAGTAATTGTTAATAGGGTACCATTAATTTGTTTACATAGTGAATGATGTGGATTTGAGAGGGCTGCGGTGTGACCAAATGAAATACAGCTTACTATCTTATGACCAGGGGCACAGATGGAAGGTTGACATACATTAAACATAATGTTTCGTAAACTCGCTAACGTTCATTTTGTAAACATACAGCCAACATAAAAACGCAAGATTGTAATGGGATTTTCCGATATTGTTCAAAACTAAGGAGTGTATCGAAAAGTAGTTATAAACTTCCAAATAATAAAATAGGCATGAAAACATAGTTAAAATTAACATACTATTTCAGTTTATTATAGCTTAACATGTTTACAAAAGATCCAAACGGAAAAACTAGTCATCATGTTCATTTCTGTAGAATGCCCGTACCTTTGATTTGACACCTGCCATCAAATTCTGCACAGTGACCTTTGTGCAATTCCTGGATGCCACTGCCCAATTTTTCTTAAAATCGGTCATGTTTTGGGACACTGTACCATCCTTCTTAAATATACGCTTGACTATTGCCCAATAGCGTTCGATCGGTCGCAACTGGGGACAGTTTGGTGGGTTGATGTCTTTTTCTACGAACTTGATGTTATTCTCCGTCAGCCACTGTAGAGTGGATTTGGCGTAATGTGCCGATGCCAAATCTGGCCAGAAGAGAGGAGGGGACTGGTGCTTTCTATACAATGGTAGCAACCTGTTCTTCAAACATTCCTTTTGATAAATCTCAGCATTTATAGTTCCTTTTGTATACAAAATTGAAGAACGCAAGCCACATGTGCAAATAGCTTGCCAAATGAGCACCTTCTGACCGAATTTCTCCATCGCAACAGTCGTATCTGCGGTTGGCACACGTTCCCCAACAGATTTAGTATAAAACTGCGGCCCCGGTAGCGTTCTTGAATCTTCTTTAACGTATGTTTCGTCATCCATCAAAATGCACTGGTCGACATTGTCCAAAATGCAGCTGGACAGCTTTCGAACCCTGGTTTTGGGACGAGACTTTTGTTCCGGAGTTTGTTTGGGCACTTTCTGCTTTTTGTACGTCTTCAAGTCATTCCTGCGCTTGATTCGTTGAATCATTCCGATGCTGGTCCTGAACTTCTTGGCTAGATCGCGAGTAGAGGCAGATTTGTTCCGTTGAATATAATCCACAACTTTTTGGTCCAAATCGGGGTTGCTGGAGCCGGGTTTCCGGCCACTTCTTGGTAAATCCTTGAGGGAGCACTCCTTACCAAACTTTTCGATGATGCGTTTTACACTTGCCGGGTGAACATTTACTCTTTTCGCAATCTGGTTGTAAGTAACACCCTTTTCGGTGCACCAAGTGTGCAGAATTTTCTTTTTAGTCTCAAATTCAATTCGCGACATTTTGAATACAACTTTATCAACGGAAATGAATGAACCGAATAATCATTTTTGACATGTAAACAAAGCAAATGGCGCTTACACGCTAAAAATATATACAGTAGTTTATGCGTAATAACGCATCGAATGTTTATAACTACTTTTCGATACACTCCTTAAACGAATAAATGCATCATCCCCAAGTAACAATCCTTGTTGTTATGTTAAAAAGCAGCTTTCCATAATGCAAAAAAAATGTATAGTTAATTGTTTTACCTTAGGCTGTTTTCATAACCTTTTCTAGCAGGAAGATGAAGTCTTAAACAGTCAAGCTTTCGAAAGTTATTAACAAGGAACTCTATCCTTTCCTAAAGCCGTTTAGTAATTCAATAATAAAGCTCCTTCGTATTTGTTCAACAGAGTCAGTGATAAAATATTTCATAAGCACGCTTTATCACTACAAAAACCATCATTAAGGCATTTTGATTCTGGCGAGAGCATAAAGCATGTACTGTAGCAATTTGTATTTCATTAAGTTTTTGATAAGATGCTCAATATGAGTGAAGCATGAGGAAGCAGATGGTTCTTCATAAACTGTTCGATGTAATATTCAGTGTTGATGTTTACATAAGGTTCAAAGAAAAGAAGAAGAAGTTTTCCTTTCCTTGAAACGTCTCCCAATACCATGCTTTTCGATACATTCTGATAGCGTTCTACAGCTAGTTTATCTTTTGGAATATTGGCAGGACTTTTACAATACACGCGATCATTTTGTTGATTACGACTGTCCTGAAAGAGGAAGAGCTTTCCATCCAAAATAAATCTCGCAGTCACCGTGCCGAACCAAACAATTTCTGCATTTTTGGACCCTGGCTTGCTTTTGACGCTCCATCAACCCGTGAACCCATTGTTTCTTGTACAGCTTGCATTCCAGATCATATCTGAGGACCCTGTTCATTGAAGCAGGTGACATTTGAAATTGTTTGCTCAATTTACGGCCAGATTCGGCCGCTATACGTACTATTATCAACCTCACACATTTGATTCGTTCTGGCAGTTCGTCTGGCACTTCATTCGTGTTCAATATGGACATTTCCAACTTTCTTTAACCGTATCAAGGTACAAAAAACAATACGCTTGCTCACTTCGAACTGCTTAAGGCTATTGAATAACTGACACGGTCTAAGCTTTTGCAAATTTATCATGGTAGCTGATATATATAAACAACCGGAATCGGTTATTTATCTTCATAGCTGTCAAAAGAATACACTTAAAACTGATACAATCAATTCCGCTGTTAAAATAACCCTGCTTAAATAAACCAAGACTGAAAAAAGGTGCCATCTATTGTGAGCCATACTGTATTTTAAGATGCTTTCAAGAAAACAAATCGTCTTTTTTCAATAACTAATAAATCAATATTAATGCCGCTGCCATTTTCATTTCAATCTACATGCAGCTTTATAATTTCCCGGCGTCGGTGGTGTAGTGGTAAGCTTTGCACCCCAGTGGGTCTGGGTTCAATTTGTTGAAGAAGGCGATGGTGAAGAGTAGTCTAGTTACCAATGATTGTTTATGATAGTTAAATAAAAGGAAAATTTGTTCATTACCGTTCTGAATCTCAAACTGAGTAGATGTACAATAGGTTATGGGCCGCTAGAAGTTGGAAGTTATTTACGAAGATTATTTTATTTGAAGAAGTTTTCCGCCGTAATTGGATTTACCGGAAGATCTCAAGATGGACGGAAACAAGTTCGCCATCGAGAAGCTGAACAACGGAAATTTCGAGAGCTGGAAGTTCAACGTTGAAATGCTCCTGGTTCGTGAGGAACTCTGGAAGTATGTTGAGGAAGCTACCCCGAATCCTCAAACTGATGCTTGGAAGAAAGGTGATCAGAAGACTCGGGCAACCATAGCGCTACTCGTGGGAATGAACCAGCGAAGATTGATCCAGACGTGCACTTCCACGAAGCAAACCTAGAAGGCATTAGTGGACCACTATCAGTAGTCAAGCATCACGTCGGTACTAGTGTAGTGTAACATAATACGTAACATAACCCATTTCAATATTTAACATGCAACTTGACTAATAATCATAAATTCCACGAAGACCTTTTTTTCTAGACCCACCAAGTTGACATTCAACGGTCACACCAGAAAACAAACACCAAATATAAAACATCAGTACCTTCCGTGCTGATGTCATCAAACATCCAAATAATTGCAACCATATGTTTTCCGACCCAGACCCAGAATGCTTACAAATAAACGCATTCATGGTGACCCGGAAAACAACAGACCCAAATTCTTTTGTTATTTCTTTTCGGCAACCTTCGTCTATGTACTACGACGAATGGAACGCCATAACGAATCACCAACACATGTGACAAATTGTAGTGATTGGTTCACTACATTTGGAGACCAGTAAGGTTAACGCGCATAGACTAAGTACAAAGTGTAGAAATAAACTTTCTAGATTTAAGAGACTGAAATAAAAATCATTACTTATCATTACGCGAACCTGATCGCAAGCTCTTCTCCAATACAAGTATCACAGCCGGAATAAGCTTCCATACTAGCCATGTTACGCCGAATGATCAATATGCAATACACGGAGGGTGACGATCTGGAGCGGCTTGAAGAAATGGAAAATCTGTTTGAACGAATCGCCAACGCAGGGTACGAGTTGCCGGCCAAAATCACGATGCTGATGACATTACGAAGCATGCCGGAATCGTACGACAATCTGGGAATTGCGTTGGATAACCGACCAGACGACGAGCTGACCATGGATCTGATAAGAGGAAAATTGATAGATGAAGCCCTCAAGAGACGTGACAATGTTCGTTGTGAATCTTTGCTGAAGGTCCAATCCGGGTCGAAGCAAATGTTGTGCCACTATTGCCATAAGCCAGCGCACAAGAAACAGGACTGCCGATTACTGAACCAGAGGAAAGACTCAAACCCGCCGAAAGATCGAAAACCATTCAAGCCGAAGGCACGAGCAGTGAAGGAAGAAACCGTTGATGACGAGTTCGCATTTTCAGGACGAAGTTCAAGAACAACAGCTGGATCATCGATTCAGGCGCGTCAAGTCACATGTGTGGAGATGAAGAATTCTTCAGTGAAATGATGCCGATCTCAAGAAGAAACGTAAGTCCCGCTAATGGCAACATTGCTGAAGTGAAGGCCAAAGGTACCGGATTGATGATCTGCGGAGGAAAGAATGGTGCTGTGAAGAAAATTACCTTGTCAGAGGTTCTACTGGTTCCGGAGCTGGAAACAAATTTGATGTCCGTTAGCAAGCTGACCGAGAAAGGAGCAGAAGTTGTGTTTGCTGGCAACGATTTTGTAATTTCGCACAACGGTAAGCATGCAGCTACAGCCGTGAAGTCTGGAGGATTGTATAATCTAAAGCTTGCAAAAACGGAGACAGCAGCAGCGGTGCACACAGAGAAATGCTTGCACCACTGGCACAGGAACTTGGGACACCGAGATCCAAATGCCATCCGTCAATTGGTCAACGATAAGCTGGCTACAGGAATCCACATTGAAGAATGTTCGGTGAAGGAAACGTATGAATGTTGCCTCAAGGGAAAAATGGCCCGTTCAGCATTTCCCCAGGAAGCTGAAAGATCATCGAGAGCAGTATTGGATCTGGTCCACATCCACACCTGTGGCCCTATGAGAACAGTCACCCCAGGAGGATCAAGATATTTCATGACCATGATTGACGACTTCTCAAGATTTACTGTGGTATATTTCTTGCAAAGAAAATCAGAAGCTGCTGAAAGGATTATGCACTACGTTCGGATGGTCAAAACAAGGTTTGGGAAAAAGCCGTCAATCATTCACTCGGACCAAGGCGGTGAATACAAGTCAAAAGTACTAAGACGATTTTACCGAGCCGAGGGGATCACGCCTCAGTATACCGCTGCTTATACCCCGCAGCAGAATGGTGTTGCCGAAAGAAAAAATCGGAGCCTGGTTGAGATGGCAAGATGTCTCCTGATTGATGCGAATCTCGGATATCGATATTGGGCGGAAGCAGTCAACACAGCAGTCTACTTGCCGAACGTTCTTCCGTCAAAATCGGTGCAGAAGACACCGTATGAAAATTGGAATGGACGAGCTCCTGATCTCAAGCACATCCATGTTTTCGGAAGTCCTGCATATGTTCACGTGCCGGATCAAAAGCGTACCAAGCTGGAGCCGAAAGCTGAAAGGATGATTTTCGTCGGCTATTCAGACAATCATAAGGCGTACAAATGGATGCATCCAGATACCGACGAAGTGGTGATAAGCAGGGACGTTCGTTTTCTAGAAGCCAATGATAACATGAAGCAGATATCACACCCTAACGTCGTCGAGTTCGAGTACAGCCACCAGCAGCCTGATGAGATGATAGTTCATGATGATATTGATGACGCTATTGATGACGATATTGATGAAGACTTTCCAGAGGTCGACTCCACGCAGGTTCAGGATGAGTACGAACAAAACGAATCAACCGATATCAGTATAGACGAATTCTTGAGCAGCACAGAAGAAGTTCCTGAATCACCGCAACCGAGGCGGTCAGAAAGAGTCACGAAAGGAAAACCACCGGTGTGGTACACCGAGTCCTCAAATGTGATCTGCAAGCAGCAACCCGAACCGAGAACCTACATGGAAGCAGTTACTGGTCCGGAGCGTGAATTATGGCTAGCAGCAACCGAAGATGAGCTGAACTCGTTGAAGCAGAACCGAACCTGGGATTTGGAAGAGCTACCAGCCGGACGAAAAGCGATTGGATGCAAATGGATATTCAAGAGGAAGGAGGACGAACGAGGCAATGTGGTACGGTACAAGGCAAGACTCGAGGCACAAGGGTTCACACAAAAATTTGGAACCGACTACGATGAAGTATTCGCACCAGTTGTCAAGCAAGTAACCTTCAAGATTCTCGCAACCGTCGCTACCCAGAGGAAGTTGCTGCTGAAACATGCTGACGTTAAGACCGCTTACCTGAACGGGGAACTGCAAGAAACCGTTTACATGAAACAGCCACTCGGAATACGTTCAGACAATGATGATGCAGTTTGCCGCCTACGAAAGAGCCTATATGGGTTAAAGCAAGCCGCTCGTGTCTGGAACACCACTTTTGACGCCGCACTGAAGAAGATGGGATTCACGCAGTCCAAGAACGATTCCTGCCTCTATTATCGTGGAGCAGGTGACGATCGCGTTTACGTTGATGACATCGTTGTGGCCTGTCGCACTGAGGACGAGTACCAGGCCATTATTCGAGGACTGAACAAACATTTCAAAGTGACGTCGTTGGGCGATATTCGCAATTTTCTTGGAGTTGAAGTCAGACAAGCCAAAGGATCAATTTCGCTGAATCAAAGCAGGTACATTCGGAAACTCCGGAGCCGATTCGGAATGGATGAAGCTAAGCCATCAAAGATTCCATTGGATCCTGGACATTTGCAAACCAAGGAAGAGAGCGATAAACTACCGAACAATTCGCAGTACGCTAGCTTGGTTGGTGGTTTGCTCTATGTTGCCGTTAATACTCGTCCGAATATCGCCGTTAGCGTATCAATCCTAGGACGAAAGATGAGCTGTCCATCACAAGCTGATTGGATAGAAGCAAAGCGGATTCTGCGCTACTTGAAGCACATAGTAGACCACGAGCTGGTACTGGCCATCAATGCAGATCCGTTAACCGTTTACGTAGACGCAGATTGAGCAGGAGATGCAAAGGACCGAAAATCTACTTCCGGATATTTGTTCCAACTAGGAGGAGGTCCAGTATATTGAAGTTCAAAGAAGCAGACGTGTGTAACCTTAAGCAGTACCGAAGCTGAGTACATCGCACTTGCTGAATGCTGCCAGGAGGTCCAGTGGATTTTACGGATTCTAGAAGATTTCTCTGTACCAGTTAGCCTACCGATCACTATTTTTGAGGATAATCAGTCCTGTATCAAGCAACTGATTTCACCTACAGTGAGTCGCAGATCAAAGCATGTTGAGACCAAGAATCACTATATTCGAGAGATGCAGACCAATGGAAAAATTCAAGCGGTTTACTGCCCCATCGAAGAGATGATTGCGGACATGCTAACCAAGCCACTCCAAGCGGTGGAGTTACGCAAGTTTCGGGAAGCAACTGGAATACTACCATCGAGGAGGAGTGTTGAAGTAGGCAATGGTGAAGAGTAGTCTAGTTACCAATGATTGTTTATGATAGTTAAATAAAAGGAAAATTTGTTCATTACCGTTCTGAATCTCAAACTGAGTAGATGTTTTATTACGGTCTACGGCTACACTTACAATACAATCCCTGTCAACATCGGTGGTTTTTCTGAGACGAAAAAATCACGTCGTCCTTCGGAAGAGAAGCAACCCCGTTGGTCCCGGCTCATATTCATGAGTTGATAGGAAGGGTCCAGGTGGTGGAGTCGTTTTCCTGGCGTCGGTGGTTGTTAACATGTTAGGAAATAGGCTGACGGAAGAAAAAGGTTTATATTTTCCATATATCATGATTTTTTTTTTGACACGGCTTATTGTTGTACGGCAGTATATGTGGGATAAACAAAAGTATTCAATAAGAGTGATAGAGTACAGATTTATCTTCACCGAAGAACTACACTTTTTCTAAATATATTTTTTTAGAAAGTTCAACGTATCTCGGAGGCGCACTAAGTTTTTCAATTCTTTTCAAGCACTTTACACAAGGAATTCAATTTTGCACTATTTTGAAACTAGTCATAAATTATGATAAATCAAGCTTCGATAAATATTTCACTGTGAGAACACTGCCGTTTTATTTGACATGGATGATTTTTTTCTTCAGTCAGAGTTATTTTTGTCGAAATGAATTTGTTGAGAGTGAATGAAATTTATGATTACGATTATAATATGATTAAAACTAATCGAGGTTGGCCTTGCGTGTGGACGAACGTCAAGTGGCATTTTTTCGCTTTTCAGATATATGAAAATCGATAGTTTTAGCGAAGAAATTCAGTTCTCTTGATTACACTCAGTATTGATGTGTTGTGAGACGATCAGTTGCTTTTTTGTCTGAAAATTGTTTGCTATTCTGCACTGCTGCGTACGCGTTGGTCTTCAAGTTTCCGGAAGTGTCTCATGGAAAAAGGATTAATTTACTGGCGTGATAGTAGGATGGGCCAGATCAGTGTGATTCTGAAAAGTGCCTTGCACTTTTAGGTGAGTCCCAGTTACATTAGTGTTTGTGACTATAGCCTGCAAGAGTGACATAGTTGCATCCCCGATGTTGATGCATTGCTTCACGCATCGATCAGCTAGGTATTTTTCCGTTTCCATCTATTTACCTATAATCTTACTGTTATTCCTGTCTATTTGAACTCCATAATAAGATGTCTTTAGTACTGCTTTGTTGATGGTTCCAGAATATTCGTTCTGTGATAAGTCACTATGGACGCGTTAGAAAATTATGCACTTTGGTGTAAAGATGCAATCTCTGATCAAATGTTTTATTATTCGGTGAAGTTTCCAAGAGAACAAAGCAAAATAAAACAAATCGTAAACATAGACAAACTATTTTTCTAGGGGTTTCTATTTTATGATCAGTCATTGGTCAGTCAATTAATATATTTTTATTCAAGAAGATTTCTTGCTTTCTCGCAATATTTGGTCAATGTATTATTTTGAATTGTTATAAAACAGGGGGTTAACCGTGTTTTGGAGTGCTGGAAGAAATTTTCTGGGTGTTTCTGTTTTTCAACATGTCTGTCAAACCAAAATCGAAGATTTATGCTAATTGGTAGCCAACTGCAAATGATGTAAACATCCGTGTGAGTGGTTCCAGATATTACGGAAATTTGTCTTGTTGTGGTGATGTGTCTGAATATGTCGTAGTGTGTTTATGAAGGTGTTTTCTCTCTTGTTAAAATAGTTATGAAATGATTTTGAATGACTTGAAGAAAACTACTTCAACGTACTTCGTAATATAAAACTACCTACAAATTTCAAATGAATATAGATATTATATTTATTTATTTATTATTGAAGTTGATATTATATCATCTTTATTTTCCCATTTTCTGATTAACCTCAGCGTGGTGGGCTTATGTTTTCATCAACTCTTAATCCTGGTTGCACAGTTATTACTTCCCAAAGAGCTTTTCATAAGCAATCGAAGTAAGAGTGATGAAGTAAGTCTCATATCAGCTTCCAGCGTGCAATGTACAGATTATTCAATTTATAGCGCAACGCAAGTGTAACGCAAATAACAGGAAAGACAACAACTTGTATTTTATTTATTGATGTTGGAGTTTTATTCCTCTTCGTTCACTACAAATTATAATAAAAGATCATCATTTAACAATAATTTAGAAAATTCTGAAATTTATTTCTTCTATACAGTCACTATGTTCATTCCAAGTACCATGTTTGTCCTAAGTCAGTTAAATAAACTACTGAAAAAGCGATTTTTAACATAAACATGTTACTGTTATTGATTGTGATGGAAGGTTTGTGTCGAACTCACACCATGAAACTCTTCTATCTTTAAATGTCTGTGATTTCCTGAAGCAGCTAGAATTTGTGCAAATTCTTCAAGTTTCACAATTTCAATCGCTCAAATGTTGTATGCAAATGTTGTTTCCAAAATATAGAGAAGAAACCTAAAATAACAATATATTAAGGTAATGCAATGTTGTTTCTCCAGTCCAAGAAATCTAAAAAGCTCCCTTTCAACTCCCGTACTTAGATATTTTACTCATTAAAGAGAGCGAGTAATGGCGCTATAACCATAAGGCGTATAGAGCTAGGACTATAGTTAATGCTCAAGTCTGAACTGTTTGGAGAAAAAATGGAGCATCACTTGCCCTTTTTAGACTCGATGCTCCCAACGGCGATATTAATAAATTTTTGTTCTGTACACCAAACAGGGCATTCTGTTTAACTATTCTCTCCGACTATTCATTTCCCTTTTCCTTTGATATCTACTGTAGGCTACGTGAGTTTCCCGTGTCTTCCTAAGGTATATACCAAATCCTCCCTATCTCTAAGAGTAACATGGACGTGGCCAGGTCAGCGGTCGAGAGGTGTATTTGTAAAGATTATTGTGTTAAGAAACTTATCAATAACTGGTTCCGTTTCATGGTGACAAGCCTTCAACAAATTATTCGTCATCGTAGCCCCATCCACGAGGTGTGAAAACGTCAATGCTTATGCTAATGGTCATGCTAACGATTGTAGTATGAATAAAACTATTTTGAGTGATTTTGGCAAGTGCCTAGTGGCACGAAAGAGACTTTTATAGATGTCAGATTGCTTTTTTTGGAGTTTACCTATGATTCAAACTGTTTTGAATTCGGTCATAATAAACTTTTTTTTAATTTTAATCCAATCTAGAACGGCTTCTAAAATATACCCTTCAGAACCTCTGGGTGGGCTCATTGAAGTTTTCTTCATGAAGTTTTGCGGAAAGCGATAAAGACAAATAGCAGGGTTTTGTGGATGTCGTCTTATAACCCTTGTAGAAATTAATAAACTTTGAATGTTACTTGGGTTGCGCAAGTCTTGGCAGCAGTTTGCTGCTATTCATCGTTTTTGATGATTATTATTAACATTTCATCTTCCTACATGCTGCTTCTGGTTTCCTTCCTGCTTCGAGCTTGTGATCCAAACTCAACTGCCCATTAAACCATTTTAGAACTCTTGACACGGGTGAATTGCAGCATTGCAGCATTCTTCCCCAGGCAGGTCCAAATTTTCTATGTGAGCGACTTGTTTTTTAAACCAAGCGGAACTGTAAAATATCTAGCTAATTTCTGTCCATTGTTAAAACATACGGTTTGGATACGATCAGCTAGGTATTTTTCCGTTTCCATCTGTGTAATTATGGGTGTGTTTTCAATGTATATCTTTTTTTTTTTTTTTTTTTTAAATCATTTATTTGTACAGGCTCAATCGAATAAACTTTACAGAGCCAAATTTTCATACTTTTATACATCATTTATCTTAAAACTAAAGTTAGAGGATAGAGCCGATTACTCGCGGCCGTCTCGAGGTTAATAGGAATTACAAATTACGGATGGGAAGAGGGTGGGAATTTAAAGTATGGTTTACATAACACACTAAATTTAAATTCTAAATTATTGAAACACTTATAACTACACAACTTTTGGTTTTCTTTTTAATCGAACATTTTTGAAAGAGAAAAAAATACACACGAACACAGAAAAAAAAACTTATACTAAACATACATGTTAAACTAACTACAATCTAATGCTAATGTTAGTCAAAAACACATAAATGAGTTTCATGTACTCCAAATCACGTACAGCCAAAATATCTCGAATTGGCACATTGGGTTGTCTACCTCGAGCCCGAAGGGAATCATAAAGCTCCGATCTGACTCCACGATGCTCAGCACAAGACCAAATAACGTGATCTGCGTCCTGATAGCCTTGTCCACACTCACAGAGATTGCTGTCGCTCAGCCCAATCCGGTATAAATGAGCGTTCAAAGAATAATGATTGGACATGAGGCGAGACATGACACGAATGAAGTCTCGACCCACATCCATCCCCCTAAACCAAGATTTCTTCGACACCTTTGGGATGATAGAATGTTGCCATCGCCCCAAATCTCCTTTACTCCATTTATACTGCCAGCTGACGAGTGACTGTTGACGAAAAATAGGAAAAAATTTGTTGAAGACGATTTGTCGATCATAAATATCGCCTTCATAGCGCCCACCTTTTCAAGCGAGTCCGCTTTCTCATTGCCCAGAATTAAACAATGAGATGGGAGCCATACAAAGATGATGATAAAATAACGCGAAGATAAAGCACTTAGAAGCTCCTGTATTTTCATGAGAAAATACGAGGAGTGCTTTACCGGCCTCAAGGAGCGAATAGCCTCTATACACCCAAAATAAAAAAGCAAGATTGTAATGCATTATCGCATGATTTGGTATCATTTCTCGTAATGGATCGTAACTTGGAGAAAAAAGGCAACATTGGTCGTGCTAAAAAGCAACACTATCAATTTGCATTGAAAAATTCAATGTGTGAAGTGAGGTTGTACAGTGTATTAGTGTTGAGTATAAGATTGGAGTCCGGAAATTCAATGTCTCACAAAAAAACGAACGCGATTCGCGTAATCGAGATTCGAACCGAGGCCGTCTGCGTCATGGCTCTAGATAATAAACCATTCAATGCCATCTTAACTAGGTGAAAGTAGTGGAATAAAAGGCCAACAGTTGCTTCGATTGTTGAGGCACTTGGCGATACAGCAATGAAGCAAATGTCTCTCACACACACTTGCATAGCTTCGTGTATTTCATAAAGAAGGGCGAACTCGAAGAAAGGGATATCGGAGTGCGATGACGAGTGAAAATAAAAATAGAACACTAGACAGCGGAATTCCAACAGTGGTTACAAGCGCAACGCATTCTGTGGTATTATCTCACCCATATTGAAAAGTTGTTGACTGTTGAACAAAGATCCAGCGGTTGCTTCGACTGTCGAGGCACTAAAGCACACAGCGATAAATTTGTTTCGAGGAATCTGTGTGCTGCCAACCGCTTGCACATACTTGCATGGCTTCGTTTATACCATAAAACGCTTTGTGGATCGTGATGGGCAAAATGGTCTTTTCTAAATCATGCGGATTTCTCAAGATTTGGTTGCAAAAATTGCAATTGCATTTTATGCCACCTTTTCAACTTTTGGGTGTAGAACTGAGACTATCCGTGAAAATGAAGAACTGATCCGGTGGTAATGAGGCAACAATTTCTAGCGTAAAATGTATTGCCGCTAATTCAGCGACATACACGGAACAAGGGGCTTGAAGTTTACGGTTGGCGCTATAAATTTCATTAAATATACCAAAGCCTGCTGACTCCTCTATCAATGATCCGTCAGTGAAGAACGATTTAGTGGAATCAACTTGGCCAAACTTTGCAGCAATATCACCGGAGCAATCATAGGACGATGATGTTTGGGATTCCACGAAGCTCCTGCTTCATGGATAAATCAAAATGAACCGAATTGTCGAAATCGGAGAAGCAAACACGATTGGAAATGTTCGGCGAAGGGCTGACATCCTGTGTTATGTACAAATGGTACAAGGTCATGAAGCGGGTTTGAGGGTTCAACTCAAGCGAGCTTCTCAAAATTTTCGATCACCTGGGGTTCATAACTTCACACCTGGTGAGGAGCCGGAGAGATAATTCTGTAAACCGATCCGGAGAGTGGCAACATGCCAGCCAGCACTTCAAGACTCATGGTGTGAGTCGAGTGCATGCAACCTAACGCGATACGAAGACACCGATACTGAATACGTTCCAGTTTGATGATGTGCGACCGAGCCGCTGAATGAAAACAAAAACTACCGTATTCCATAATCGACAAAATCGTTGTCCGGTACAACGTTAGAAGATCTTGTGGATGAGCTCCCGACCAGGTCCCGGTAATTGTGCAGAGAAAATTGATCCTTGGCTGGCACTTTCGCTTCACATACTCAATATGGGATCTCCAGGTGCACTTAGAATCGAACCAGACCCCAAGATATTTAAATGACATAGAATGAGCTATCGGCTTACCCCAAATTTGAAGCTTCGGTTGCGCTGGGTTATGCTTCCTAGAAAAACTACCAACTCAGTTTTCTCCGTAGAGAATTCGATACCTAGCTCTAGAGCCCAAGTAGACAAATTGTCCAAGTGTATCCTGTAAGGGTCCTTGCAGATCGACCCCATTGGGTCCCGTGACAGACACTACGCCGTCATCTGCAAGTTGTCTCAACGTACAGTTGTCACTTAGACAACCGTCAATGTCTTTGACATAAAAATTATACAAAAGGGGGCTTAAACATGATCCCTGGGGAGACCCATGTAGCTAGAATCGTGAAGCTGTAGAGGTTCCATGAGAAAAGCTCATATGTTTCTCTGACAGCAAATTGTACAAAAAATTATTCATTAATGGTGAAAAGCCACAAGCGTGGAGTTTATCTGAAAGAACTTCAACAGATACTGAGTCAAAAGTCCCCTTTATGTCCAAGAATACAGAAGCCATTTGCTCTTTTTTAGCAAAAGCTAACTGAATATCCGTGGAAAGCAACGCGAGACAGTCGTTCGTTCCCTTACCCCTACGGAAACCATATTGAGTATCTGAAAGCAGGTTGTTCGTCTCAACCCATTTGTCCAGACGGAAAAGGATCATTTTCTCCAACAACTTTCGAATACAAGATAACATCGCGATGGGTCGATAGGAGTTGTGGTCGGACGCGGGCTTACCAGGTTTTTGAATGGCAATAACTCTCACCCGTCTCCAATCATCCGGTACAATGTTGAGTTCTAGAAACTGATTAAACAAGTGCAACATGCGCCTCTTCGCGACGTCTGGGAGGTTCTTGAGCAAGTTGAACTTGATCCTATCAGCGCCTGGAGCCGTATTGCCACACGAAAGGAGTGCGAGAGAGAACTCTACCATTGAAAAGGGTTGGCTAATCTCATCTATCGAATACGTGTTTTCGCGAGGAATCATCCGTGCCGGCACAGAATCTGGACAAACTTTTCGCGCGAATTTGAGGATCCATTGGTCCGAGTACTCTTCGCTCTCGTTGTTCGTAGTTCGGTTACGCAACCTTCGCGCCGTGTTCCAAAGAGTACTCATCGACGTTTCGCGCGATAGCCCGTTCACGAATGTTCGCCAGTAACCGCGTTTCTTGGCCTTGATGAGGCTCTTAAGTTCGCGTTCGAGAGCCGTGTATACTTCGAAGTGCTCAGGTGTTCCACGTTTACGGAAAACTTTAAACGCGTCGGACTTTTTACGGTAAACCTCGGTGCATTGCTGATCCCACCATGGAGAAGGAGGTTTCCTGCGAGATGACGTCCCTGAACTGGTCGAGTTTGAGCTTGAAGCGCGCTGTCTAAGATCAGGTTGGAGAGGAAGTTATACTCTTCCAGCGGTGAAAGCCTTTCTACCGTCGTTACGGCTTCATCTACTGCTGTCCTAAACTTTGTCCAATCGATGTGACGGGTAAGATCATACGTGACGTTAACAGATTTCGACGGATTGAACCCGGTGGCAACCGAAATTTTTATGGGCAAATGATCACTACCGTGGGGATCTTGAATCACATCTCCATGTGCAATCCAACGATAATGAATTCGGAACAAAGTGTGAGGTCTAATCTACTGCCAACTGAGGATGTACCAGCCAAACGTGTTACTTCTCCATTGTTAAGTACTGTCATATTGAAGTTGTCACAGAGGTCATATATCAGGGAAGACCGGTTGTCATCGTACAGTTCTCCTCAGCCTGTACCGTGAGAGTTAAAATCTCCCATGACCAACCGCGGAGCAGGAAGAACCGAACAAACATCAGAGAGTTGTTTTCGGTTGATGGAGGCTCTTGGAGGAATATAAACGGAAGCAATGCAAAGGCTTTTATTTTTAATAACAGCCTGACATGCGACAACTTCAATACCTGGAATAGGAGGAAAATTCACTCTATAGAAGGAGTAGCACTTTTTGATCCCCAAAAGTACTCCCTCCACGTGAATCCTCACGATCAAGACGAATAATATTGAAATCATGAATCGGAAGATTGATTTCGGAAGAGAGCCATGTTTCACAAAGAGCGAATGCATCACAACCGGTAGTGTGAGCTAAAATTTAAAAGATTCCAATTTAGGAATCAAACTTCGACAATTCCACTGTAGAACAGTGATCAAATCCCCGACCTCATTTGGAAAATTATCCATCGAAGGAAATGATAGCTGCAAGGATGGGCCACTTAATTGTCAATTGCTTCAAAAAGGTCTTCACTGTTGGAAGCATTGCCAAAACAATGCTTTTGAGAGGGTCAGAAATTTCAAGGTACTTGAAGATACCTTCGGCAATGTCATCAAATGAGAACAGCCCACTTGAGGAGGGGGCTTCTGTTCTTAAAATAGGGCGTCAGGGGTTTTGGATGTCCCCGGAGAGATGGAAAGTCCTGGGTGTAGTTAGTACTATGGAAACCAGGAGGAATTGTGTTTTCCTTTTTTCCACCTCTTTTTGAAATGGGCAAGCTGGTCTCGGGCTTCTTTTCAACAACTTTCCGTGGGCGGACGCGTCTTCGCTTCCTTGAAGCACCTTCCGGAAAAGTGAACGACGTTCCCTCTTCAGCCGAATCAAAGTCAGACTCGTCATCTGACAGAGGAGCAAAGGGATTTTTATTGGCACCTGGGTGATGGTGAGGCTTTTTTCACCATTTCGGCAAAGATTGCCTGGAACGCTGTTTTAGCGAGCGTTCTAATTGTTCCCCGCGTTGTTTGTACGCCGGGCACGATGAGAGAGCATGAGGAGGAGTTCCTTTACAAAAAGCGCATTTAGGTGGCTGTCTGCGCACGCGCCATCCTCATGCTTCTTCCGCAGTTGGAGCAGCGCGCTTTATTGCCGCAATGGGAGGTCGTATGTCCCATCTGCTGGCATTTCTGGCAGATCATGACCCGAGGTACAAACAATCGCACAGGTAGCCGAAGTTTTCCCAACTCGACGTATTGAGGGAGGGCTGAGCCAGAGAAGGTCACGCGAAACGAGTCTGACGGTGTAAACTTTTTTCACCCTTATTGGTCGACACTGCGCCAAGTTGGCGCACATCCAGTATCTTAACTGGTGACAGCAGAGGGTTCTTAAATCGACCAACCCCCGCTTCAGCAGGATCTCAGGGGTCAGACTCGTATCGGTGACCACACCTTCGATTTCAATACCCCGAGCTGGGATATATACTGATACTCGAGTGTAAAAACTGAGACACAGCAATCTCATTCGCCTGCTTAAGGTTGGACACAACGACCCGAAGTTTATTCGGTCTTACTTTTATTATCTCGGTCACGGCCGAGAATCGCTTCGTCAGATCATCAGAAATCTGACAAACATTCAGAGGTTTCGATTTGGGCTGAAAATAAACAACCCATGGACCAGTTGAACTGTCTGGATAGGCACGTGATCTGGCAACTCTATGAGCTACCTCATCATTTCGTGCCATAGATGATTCATCTTGCGATAAATCATCCATGGCTCGCTTGTGGGAGCTTATCACGCTCAACCACTAACGTAATTATCTACAATCAATCACAGATAAACAAACTAAACCTAAAAAAAAAAACCTAAAACTAAAAAAAACCTAAAACTCTCACACCCACTATCAATCACTCTCCACACTCACACACACACTACGATGAAAATCACTTATCTTATATACTACTAAAAAACTTATCTTATATGTATCACGGATCTACTGCAGCTGGGCGACGAATGCGTGCTGCTGCTGCCGAGCGACGATGAGTGACCGCTGTACCGTCTAAGCGTGGAGCTGAACGATGACGATGATGTTGCTGGTCGGTGGTAGTTGGTGGATGGAAGAATGCACGCTTCACACGATGCGCTGCTGGTATGCGTGCCGTATAGATTCGGAACAATATGGCTTTCGATCGTGGCAATATTGCTAATTGCAATCAATGACGCTGTTGCACCACTTATCACACAATGTTCTCTTCTTCAGTAAATCAAAACTGATTTCACTCGCGACGATTCCACTGGCGATTGAGAAATTCCTTTTTCTGAAGACTAAACAACTCGTAAAAAGCTTCCAAAACAACGGAAAGCGGACCGAACGAACTGTACCGTTCGCGTGTTCACTGGGCAATGAACCGTTTCCATCTATTTACCTATAATCTTACTGTCATTCCTGTCTATTTGAACTCCATAATAAGATGTCTTTAATACTGCTTTGTTGATGGTTCCAGAATATTCGCTCTGTGATAAGTCACTATGGACGCGTTAGAAAATTATGCACTTTGGTGTAAAGATGCAATCTCTGATCAAATGTTTTATTATTCGGTGAAGTTTCCAAGAGAACAAAGCAAAATAAAACAAATCGTAAACATAGACAAACTATTTTTCTAGGGGTTTCTATTTTATGAGCAGTCATTGGTCAGTCAATTAATATATTTTTATTCAAGAAGATTTCTTGCTTTCTCGCAATATTTGGCCAATGTATTATTTTGAATTGTTATAAAACAGGGGGTTAATCGTGTTTTGGAGTGCTGGAAGAAATTTTCTGGGTGTTTCTGTTTTTCAACATGTCTGTCAAACGAAAATCGAAGATTTATGCTAATTGGTAGCCAACTGCAAATGATGTAAACATCCGTGTGAGTGGTTCCAGATATTACGGAAATTTGTCTTGTTGTGGTGATGTGTTTGAATATGTCGGAGTTTTCTCTCTTGTTAAAATAGTTATGAAATGATTTTGAATGACTTGAAGAAAACTACTTCAACGTACTTCCTAATTCTTCAGGGAAATTCTTTAGAGAACTTTGGAGATGTTCTTCAAAAAACTTTGGGGAAGATTTTCAGAAAACTTCAGGGAAGTTTTCAGCGAACTTCAGATAATTCTTCAGAGAATTTCAGGAAATTAGTTTCATTAAAATTCTTCAGGGAAATTCAGGGAAGTTCTTCAGAGAAATTTGGAGTTTTTCTTCGGAAAAATTTGCGGAAGCTCTTCAGAAAACTTCATGGAAATTTTTCAGAGACCTTCAAATAATTCTTCAGAGAAGTTCTTCAAAGAAGTTCGGGAAAATTATTCAGAGAATTTCAGGAAATTAGTTTCATTCAAATTCTTCAGAGGAACTACTGGGAAGTTCTTCAGAAAATGTCAAGGAAGTTTTTCAGCGAATTTCAGATAATTCTTCAGATAATTTTAAGGCAATTCATCACAGAAATTCAGGAAATATCTTCAGAGAAGTTTGGCAAAATTCCTCAGATAATTTTAGAAAATTATTTTCATTGAAGTTCTTCAGAGGAATTTCACGGAAGTTCTTCAGAGGAACTACTGGGAAGTTCTTCAGAGAAACTTCAGGGAAATTCGTCACAGAAATTCAAGGAAGGCCTTTTAGGAAGTTCAAGGGGTTTATCAGAGAACTTCGAAGAAGTTCCTCAGAGATCTACGGGAAAGTTTTTCGGAGAATTTCGGCAAAGTTCGTCAGAGTACTTCTGGGAAATTATTTAGAGAAGTTCAAGAAAATTCTTCTGAGAAGGTCTGGGATGCTCTTTTGTTAATTTCAGGGAAGTGTTTCAGAGAATTTCAGGGAAATCAATTGAATTCAATGCTTTGAGGTTCAATTTATTTGAATGTACCAGTTTAAGAAGCAGAAATTAAATGAAATTGAAATGATAGGTTTATTTAATAGTCGTATATTATTGAAAAGAGGAGTGGTTGTCGATTTCACGTGATTTTAAATAAGAAAATAGAAATTTTCCAATTGTGCAGGAGCGTTAGACGGAAAACATGTTAGTATAGAAGACCCTGTGAAAAAGCGTCAGTGTTTATTTTAATTACTAAAAGCAGTTCAGTTTTTCTAATGGCTTTGGTGGATGCTGAATACAAGTTTACATGTGTCAACATAGGCACAAAATGAAGGGTCAGTGATGGTGGTGTTGATTTGTTGATTGCTTTTGGGGATTCTAATGCAGTATCATTGGATCCTGAGATGCCTGTCACGGATCTGACGGTGGACAAGTTGTATTGCTCATCTGACGCGAGGACCATCAGCTGCCTATGAGAAATACTGAAAATTATTTTCTCTTCATAGCCCTGCGCAAATTTGTTATTCAAGTTCTTTAAAGCAATCGACTATTTGTTAGACAAACAGTCTTCAGCCCATAACGTCTTCATAACGTCGATTCAACCAGAATAATGGCCCAATTTTTTGGTTTTTTTAAGTTCCGTGGGTTCGGACACGATCACCATATGATTACTTTTTACGCTTCAAATTGCGCACTGCTGGCTTTGGTTTAAAAGTTTTTAAGGTTCCAACTGTTGTTAGATTCGTGATCTGCCTTGAGTGTTTCACATTATCGTTTTGAAAATACGTAGCATTTTCTGCTGATGAGGAATAGCAAAGCAGAATAATACACTCTTTTGAAGTATATACTTCCTCCGGTGATCGGGATTAGTTGGGTCCCACAACACCAGATGTTGCTACATCAGCTCAACCAAGGATAATTCTTATTCCTGATCCATTTTTGGTTTTAAAATACCGCAAAAACACCAACTAGCAAAACATTCAAACGAACTGTCAAAAAGCTCGACCAACGAACTACGACCTTTTCCGTCTGGATGTTCTAGTTCAAAGCCTACTCTGTCTCTCCGTGCACTTTGAACACGTATGACCGTAAACATTCTCATTGAATTAGCTAGTGCTGTACTTTGAGTAATGAAAATTTCGTTGTTCAGTTCCAATGTGATTTATTTTAAATAAGATTGTTTAGAGATAGATTCAGTCATGTCTAAAACTGTTGATCGTTAAGTGTGCTAAGTTTATTTATTCTTTCAAAAGGACTTTTTTCTGCATCCCAGAACGCCATAAATTTCGTTCAGATAATCCTCAATTCCAATCGTCTCGCTTATAGTGGCCAAATTAATAGCCAATTGCCAACTTTATTGCATGTCATCGTGCAACTTATACTCTTATTCATACTTCAACTTTTCCGAAAACTATCGCGAAGAAGTATAGTTTCTATTTTCCTTCGTCGCCGGGCAATTTCCAATCAGCGATGCTTCTGAAGCAAAATAAAATACCGAAACGTTCTTCGCCATCAACAAGCGCGCAGATAATGATTCGATGGCATAAATCTCAATATCCTTGGCGCAGGCAGGGGTGGTAGGAGCGGATAGCGAATCTTGCACTTTCTGAAAACTTGTGCCTCGCTGCACGCTGCATGCATCCCGTCTTGGTTGGGCACCGAATGTTTGCTTATGCACCCATGTTCTCGAATCATACTGGAGATAATTTGATTTTCTGTTAGCCGGGTGCCGCGCATCCTTTGGATCGTTAAAGCAAATATCGTATAGAACATCAGTCAGATAACAGCATTGTTAGCTCGGGAACAGATGAAACTATTGAAATGATACTTTTTGTGTATTCTCTGCTATATTCATACATTGTTAACCAATGCTCTATCGTTGGTAAATGCAAATCTTGTTTAATAGTTTTACTTCCAAAGACTATCACATGAGGTATTATTGTGATGGAGCTTAAAAGCGGATGGACAACGTTGCTTTTTATCATCCATAAACATTGAATTTAACGACCTCAATTGCTGATGGACCGGTCCCTAACAGCTGCAGACACAGTAATTGTAAGTGCTATCATTTTCACCCCCACACTTATCTGACCGGACGGACGCGCTTGGGTCAGTGGAAAAGTTTATTCAAAGGTAGATGTTTGCTCCCTCCCTGTTCCTTTTAGTTATAATATCTCTAAAAGCTTTTCCCTGCGAATAATTATCAAATACACAATGCAGTGTCATTATCGTTAGAGATAGAGAAGAGAACAATGCAGTTATCATATTGTCCACCTCTGTGCGATTTCTCCCGGTACACGTTTTTATCACGGTCAAATAACCAAACCTACCACACTGTGGTGCAACCAGAGTGAAAAACCTTTTAAGAAAAATAAAGCTTGGTAGCAGTTACTAGAAATGCAGCGTACAAAAATCCTTGAGTAACCCACACACCACTACAACTCAGCGAAAGTTAGCTGGATCTCAATTCATTGAAGTTCATTTCCATGTGATTTCAATGATTTTCAGAACATTCCGATTAACGAAAAACGTAACATGTATAAAGAGTTGGTGGTGACACAAAATTGCAACTTTCTAGTTCAGAAACATCCATATAATGTAATTACGACTCTCACTAAGGATTATACCTTGATATTGCGAGATAATCATCATTCGGTGAAGGGATGAGTGGCATTTTGGATTTCTTTCTCTGTGCATTGTTAAAAATCATACTGGGCGGATTGAAGTCAGCTTAAAATCATAAACATGTGGATTCTCTTGCATTGCCTTTCCAAGCTCGTAGAGTTACTTTAATTTTTGGTAAGACCAAGAAGAAACCGATTTTCTGTTTTATATTGAGCTTCAATGCATGAATATCAATTTTTTCGACCCAAATCTTTTCCACTGCACGGTGGGCAAAAACGAGCCAAATAACGGATCTTTTATGGCCGCTAGTTTCAGTCCATTAGAATGAGCATTTATAGTGTAAAAAATCACGAGAAATCGATTGGAGATGGTTTCAGCCACCGCACGACACGGGAAGTTGTCCATTTTGCCCGATTCTCCCCATGATTATAACTCAAACTCATATGTCATTTATTTTTATACATTGATGTCACCAATGTAACCCTCATTTGCACTGTACTTATGTTAAATTATCCGGAGAATCGAATGAAGATGACACTGTTTTGATTTGACCTTTGTAAATGGTCCATTTTACCCGAATTTCCCTCATACTTGAGAAAACTTTTATAACATTCGGTTTTGAGAATTGGACCCATCACTATTATCCCCATTTGCACTGTACTTATGCAAAATTGTCCGCAGAATCCAATAAATAGAATACTGCTAACTATCATCATACTCCAATAAATAGAATACTGCTACTAATTTCTAAAACTAATCGAAAAATAAGTTCGTAAAACAATGCGTAATATACGAGTTTACTCAAGTATGAGGGGAATTCAGGTAAAATTGACCTCTTCCTAAGGTCAAACCAAAGCAGTATCATCTTCATTCGATTCTGCGGACAATTTTGCATAAGTACAGTGCAAATGGGGATAATAGTGATGGGTCCAATTCTCAAAACCGTATGTTATAAAAGTTTTCTCAAGTATGAGGGAAATTCGGGTAAAATGGATCACTTCCAAAGGTCAAATCAAAGTAATATCATCTTCATTCTATTCTCCGGATAATTGTATATAAGTACAGTGCAAATGCGGGTTATATTGGTGACATCAATGTATAAAACTAAATGACATATGAGTTTGAGTTATAATCATGGGGAGAATCAGGCAAAATGGACAACTTCCCGTGTCGTGCGGTGGCTGAAACCATCTCCAATCGATTTCTCGTGATTTTTTACACTAGAAATGCTCATTCTAAGGGACTGAAACTAGCGGCCATAAAAGATCCGTTATTTGGCTCGTTTTTGCCCACCGTGCACTGTATGGAAGAATCTTTTTTATTTGCTGTGAAGAGTTTTCTTTTTTATTTCGACAAATAAGACCATCGAGCGTATTCCAATTCTATTAACTTTTTTCTTGGCAACCTTTAACAGAAAAATATTATAAAGTTCTTTCATTTAGTGTCACATCAATTGTTCCACAATGTATAACATGACATAATGCTATTTGAAGTTCTATTCCATCCTTCAACGGTATCCTGAGTGGTAAAGCCAAAGCCGACAGAACGGAAGGTTTGACAAGACATAAAGGGTGTCCACGATGAAATTGCCACACACAAAATTGATACGCAAAATTCGAGTTTTCATTCGATTGCCATCAAATTTTCAGGGATTGAGAAATAACTATTAAACTTCATTTTACCATTTGACTCATATTTTATTTACAGTCCATACGCAAATGCCCGCACCTTGGCCTTAACCCCGGCCATAAGATTCTGCACAACCTGTGAATCAACCGTTTTTTGCGTGTAAACCCATACTTTCTTCAGTTCCTCGACTGTCTTCACTACCTTAGGTCGTTTAAGAAGGTGCTGCTTCATAATCACCCAGTACTTCTCGATGGGGCGGAGCTCCGGAGTGTTGGGAGGGTTGAACATTTTCGGCACGAAATTGACCTTATTGTCCGCATACCACTTCAGCACGTCCTTGGAGTAGTGGCATGAGGCCAAATCCGGCCAGAAGATTGTTGGGACGTTGTGGGCCTTCAGGAGAGGAAGCAGCCGCTTCTGGAGGCACTCTTTTATGTACACCTGTCCGTTCATCGTGTCCTGGGTCACGAAAGGTGCACTCCGCTTCCGCACGTGCAGATGGCTTGCCAAACCAGGAATTTCTTCGCAAATTTGGACATCTTCTGAGTGCGGACATGCTCCGGAACGCTGAACTTATCCTTGGCCGTGAAAAACAGGTTGCCGGGGATCTGTTTGAAGTCGGCCTTCACATATGTTTCGTCGTCCATGATGCAGCATTCAACTTTCGTCAGCATGTTGAGGTATAACTTCCTGGCACGGGTTTTGGCGGACTTGTTCTGCTTCTCGTCACGATTAGGGGCCTTTTGTACCTTGAACGTTCGAAGCCCAGCCTTAGTTTTGGCCTTCTGGACAAAACTTCGGCTAAGGTGCAGCTTCTTAGCCACATCCCGAACGGAGGCGTTCGGATTTCGGATGAAGGCCCCAACTACGCGGTTGTGATTTTTAGTGTTGTACGGAATACTTTTTCCTTCACTTCTGGGCTTCCGATCGGTGGTCAACCGTTCCTCGAACCGCTTAATCACTCGCGACACCGTGGAATTCGCGATTCCCAACGTTTTAGCGATGGAACGATGTGAGAGATCCTTGTTCTCGTGATGAATGCGCAAGATTTTATCACGCACGAGCTGTTCTTTCGACTCCATTACCGCGAGTTTTGATCACAGGACTTTAAAACTTGCAGGATGTTAATAATGAACTATGAACTAAATCCACCCAAATTTTCATTAAATTCTACCAAACGGTTAAAAAGTTAGAGCAATTTCAAAGTGTGGCAATTTCATCGTGGACACCCTTTATCAGCAGAATCCTAGAGGGTTTGAGCTGTTTAGTGAATATTTGTAACTAGAAATTAGAAGAAAAATTAGTATTTTCCAATTACAACTACCTTTGCTTATCTTGACAGATACGCGTATTTCGTCTACAATATGCAGACTTCTTCAGTGTCTCGTACCAATGACTCGACTTCAGCAGGTTTTGGGAATGAAGAACGCGATCTGGCAGTTCTACGTATACTTTTTTTTATATACAAGGCTCGGGAAATCCTTATGGACTGACCTAACACAGCAGCCTGCACGTGGTCATCGTGCACTGTGTCAGAGTGTGGTCATGGTCAACCTTTGAAAAAAAGCCGACCTTTGATCCCTCAAAAACCCCTTTCCTTGCCCTACGGTATTATTTCGTGGAAGGTATTGGTCATTTGGCTTCAATAGAGCCATTTAGCTCCTACTCTTCGCCATAGCCATTTCGCTCTCACCTAACTTGGTTCAACAATTCAACATTTTTTTCACATCCGCAACGTTATTGGGATGAGTAGTCCCTGACGGCGGATCTACCTTTCTCTGATGGAGGATTACCGCTCCTGTGGATCCCGAAAGCCAACGACAGTGAGCCATTTAGCTCACACATACTGACACTATCGACTAGCGTACTCGCCGACAACGGATCTACCATATTATGAGGGAAGGATCCCCAACGTTGGGTCATCTCCGGAGAACGACAACCCACTACTCCACTCTTGATTTTCCCGCCATTTTCGCTGTATAGCCGACATCTGCCCCGCAGACTGAATCTTAAGCAGTCAATGATCACGTGCTCCGTGCTTGGACGTCTAGCACTCTGGTCAAAATGGTGACGCTGCGTTTCCAAATCGATGCATGTATTGCCTGAATCAACCATGGTCAAACAGAAATGGCGTTAGGTAGAAGTTTACCTCTCCGTGCTTCCTCTTCATCCAGACCGATAGATCCAGTATGAGCAGGGTCGTCCATCGACCGTTATCTCACGTGTCTCAATCTCGTTGCCATTTGGCCATCGACTCCACTATCACCAGGTTACGTACTCCTCTGGTATTTCAACTATTTCATGGTATTTCCGATCATAACATACACTGTCCTCAACAAGAGCGGATCATTCCGGGAATGACGCATGCTGCCTCCGATGAAATAGTTCTATACGCACTCACGACTCGCAAGGCCATGAGCCTAGTACGTTCAAGCTTCGACCAGTTCAACTTCGTCCAGTTTCGCTTGGTTTCCAGCGCTGTGACCTAGGCTGGACATCCGTATCTCAGTATTGATGATGATAAATACACTAGCAAGTTGACGCCACTTGAAAACTAGGTCCGTGGCGTTTGGCACGATTTTGGCTACCGCATTGATAGCCTTTTTCTTCGTCCTGGAATGCTCTTCTACGCCGTTTCGTTGCATGTTAGTATAATAAGACATTCCGGGAAGCTGCTTTAAGTCTTCCAGCACATAAGTTTCATCGTCCATTATCACGCAGGAAAACTTCGTCAAATACTCGCGATACAACTTGCGAACCCGGTTATAGCCATCACATTCTGTTTATCGTTTACGGTTCGGTACCTTGCCGGTTTATGGAAGTATGCACGAAAGTTGGGGACATTTTGATTTTTCTAGGCATAGTAGATCTGCTCTCTTCTGCTATACTTGCTTCACCTTCGCGTCCTTCTGGTGGTTCCTGAGATCTTTTTTGTTCCACTCCTAGCCTTTCTGACTGTTGTCAAACGTAAATCGAAAGATTTAAGAACTTAATGGACAGTGCTTGCAGGAAACCAAGCTTTTTGCAAGTTTTCTTACTGACATCCGGATTTTCATTGCGACCACAATTGCTTTCGTTCCGTCGCCATCTGCAATCTAAAAGCTTGTAGTATCACCAACAAAATATTTTACACAAAGAACATACATACGTTCATCAGTATGCGAAATATTTCACGCGTTGATGAAGTATTTTCAGAGATAAAGGTATTTAGGGGTGTCCAGATTTTGCGAACAAGCCTTATGCCGATTGCGTCGGTCACCAGTATTTCCACTTCTTCCAGTGTTTCACTTTTCAATGATAATACGATGGTATAATACGATGGCATCCACAAAGCTAACGGTCACTACGGCTTTGGCAGCTTCAGCGCTAGCACCCCGTAAGTATATCCCATTCCAAAGTGTTGGGCCATAGATGGAATCTTGAGGAGCACTCGCCGTAATATTCACCGATTTCCGTCTCACGGGAGGACTCGATGATCAGCTCCCGGTTCAATAAGAATATCTTCAGAATTATGCACGTTTAATCAGGGACCCTCATTCTGTGCAGCAACTTGGCAAAAGCCTTCCGGATGGCGATATTGAAAGCATTCTTAACGTTAATCTTTACAACAGCGCAATATCGATCGCCTCTCCGGTTCTGTTTGGACGCTTTGACGGCTGTCTCGACCACCGTCCGAATGGCATCCACCTTAGACTTCCCCTTCTGGAAACCGAATTGCATCCTCGATAGCCCGTGCTCGCTTTCGGTGAATTTCGTCAGCCTGTTGAGGATGATCCCCTTCAGGAGTTTCTCGAGAGTATCCAACAGGCATATTGGCCTACACGATGCTGGATCCCCCGGAGGCCTTCCTGGTTTCGGCAACAACACTAATTTCTGTATTATCTACCTGTCCGGGAATTGGCCTTCCTTTAGGGAATCCTTAGAACAGCACAATATCGCACGTCAGCACGTTAGGGATTCCATCCGGTCCGGCTGCCTTCGTCACCTTAAGCCCTTTCACCACTGCCACGAGCTGCTCGTTCGATACTTGCATGCCCCCAACATTATTTCTCTCATTCTCGCCGTACGGTGTGCGTGGCCACGACGTTGAATCGTGCGCTGGGAAAAGGCCATCTACGATAACCTTCAGTTTTGTTGGACATAGCTCTTCAGCCATTTATGGGGCTTTGATCTTCGCCATGACAATACGGCACGCCCCAAGGGTTAACATCAACGGCTCGGCACAGCTCCTTGTAGCAGTTCGGTTTTGCTCAGTCTTATCTCTCGTTTCAATTCAGTCCTGACAGCTCGGAACACCACCCTATGCTCCTCTCTGTCTGCTGCGGTTTTTGCTCTCTGGACACGTCTTCTGGCTTTGATACAATTAGCGCTAAGGATGCCGAGTTGCTCATTCCACCAGTAAACTGGTCTCCGCTTGTTCCTCGGCCCCAGTTTCCTCAGCATGGTTGCGTCTCATGCTCTTACTAACGTATTCGTCAGCTCGTCCGCCTTTCGGTTCTAGAGCTCGTTGTCTAACCGAAGTGCACCAACTAAGAGTTCCTTGTCGAAGACCTTCGTCTTCAGTTTACGCTCGCAATTATTTGCCCTTCGTATTGCAACAGGATTTCACTGGCGGATGCTTTACCGGCTCGTCAGATGGTCGCTATGGGTATACTACTCACACACTCTTCAGTTAATATTTGTCGTCAGCGATGGACTTCAGAAGGTAACATCGATGACGAATTCACGACAGTCCTTGGGAAAAGTGCTGATAGAACCTACGTTCGATAGTGTAACTTCCAGCTTTGCCAGAGCTTCCACCCTCTAGCGCTGGCACTTCAGCTGCCCACTCCAAATCCCAAGCATTGAATTCACCTCCGATGATGACCGGTCTTCTTCCAATGAGTTTTTAGGTCAGTGCATCCAGCATCTGGTGGAATTGCTCAATGATCCACCTTGAGGGTGAACAGCAGCTGCATACAAAGATCCCGTTAATTTGGCGATCACGAACCCTTTGCGTGAACTGGACTACTTTCTGCATGGAGAATATACACATCACTTGTATCGCAGCCATCGCCGCTCTATCTGCTACCCAGTTTCCGTTATCCGGAGGAACACGGTACGGTTCTGCAATGATTGCGACGTCACACTTTGTTTCTGTTGTTGACTGCCACAACAGTTGCTGTGCTATGCCGCAATGATTGAGGTTTATTTGGGTTACCTCTATTATTGCGAACCTGCTGTTGCCTTTTTATATTCTAAAACTCCCCGTCATGTCACATACATAAGTTTTTTCGCAGTATTTCTCTACACTTTTTTTTTGCATGAAGCAACCTGACAAACAATAAAGGCTAAATTGGTTTTTCAGCATTTTAGCATGGAGGCGTTGGTTGGCGTAAAATGTTGATCCTTAAAAAAAATGGAATATCTTACTGATCTACTCTGATTTTCAGCTTTTCTAGGACTATTTAGATATTAATACATATGTAATTTTTATTTTGCATTAACAATACAGTAGATGTCAAAAATATTTTGTAAATAAAAATATTATATTCTATTACGTAAATTCAATAACAAAGGGTAAGGGGGGGAGGGGGGGTTTACAGGGTGCCAGACGAAGTGTAGACAGGATGAGAGATTCGTGGTTATCTGGCTTAAGTCATTGATGACAATTATGCCTTCGTTGATGGAAATTGTCAGATCGAGATCAGCGAGTGTCTAATCATCTTCCGAAGTTTACATTTAGTTTGCTAACCCTATTTTTAACAAATCACCAGACGGAAATCCTAATGTGTATTGCTTACTGTTCATTTCCTGTAATAGGAGTGTTTCGTAGGAAGGAGATTCTCTATCCTTTCCGTGGGTTTTGTGTAAATGCTTCTGCTCACGGGTCGACACCCCCGTTTTTGGCCCTTCATACAACAGAATAGTGTATATTACAGATATGAACAGTTTGATCTTCCCATTAGGAGGAATTATACGACATGGCAAGTTCAGCACTGGTGGTTGCTTCCTATCACATCACATCACTTTACATGTCCCACATGGCAGACATGCTCTAACGCAAGAAAAGGCACTACACCCTTGGCTTTGGAGCCTGGCTACAAATAAGTCCTAACTGTGTTCCAGACCAGAAAACAGGAAAACAAAAGAGTGCATTAACTTTATTAGCTCAGTCACTCCAAACGACTTATTCAACTTTAAACTTTTCAAATATCAAAGCAAATATACATGGGTTTTCTCGCCAAGGAAAGACTCCAGCACATCCAATTTCCAAGTTCCGATAAAAAATCCAGTCATGACACATAATTTTTCATAAATCAACCCCAGTAAGGTTCTATTTTGCGTCCTCCCTTAGCTCAGTCAGTAAAGGCGCAGCTATAAAGCAACACCATGGTGGAGGTGGCAGGGTTCGATTCCCGGTCTGGTCTAGGAAATTTTCGTTAAAGGAAAATTTCTCGACTCCCTGGGCATAGCGTATGATTGTACTTGCCACACAATCATACTAATGCAAAAATGGTACCTGGCATCGAAAGCTCTCAATTAATAACTGTGGAAATGCATCTAGAATACTAAGTTGAGAGCAACCAATTAGCTTATTGTGAAAGCAATAAGCTTGGAATGCTAAAGAAGAAGAAGGTTCTATTTTGTAGCTGTACCTCAACCAACAGAGGTAGGCCTTATTCATTTAGGTGGTTTATCGGCCGCAGTCTGTTTAGCAAAATAATCTCTTAAGAAACGCTATCTAATCTAAGTTGAACTCTCGAACTAATTCCAATACCCGAACGCCAACACAATCTGCAGATAAAAATCTAACATATTTTCCAAAACTTTTTCCTGAGCACTTTCACAACTAACATCGCTCTATAGCCTGGTTGAAGTGTAAAGTTGAAACCGATTACCGGTTCTTAATTATCTAACCACTCTGTATTAAGTTCCACTCAGCCCTCAACCCCTGGTAGGTAGTTGCCGATTTGCATCCCTTCAGCATCAATTTTCTTCGCACTAGAGGTAATTAGTCTTGCAGAAAATCCTATTTCAGTCAGCAAATATGACCTCCTCCCTCCGTTTTCCTGCATGGCATCTGTTCTTTCGGGGCGGTAGTTCACCAGCCAGGGCGAAGGAGAAAAACCAGAGAAACGGCTTCGTGCATAATTAAAGAAATTTATCGGTGCAGATACAGGTCTTTCTGCGGTTGAATGGAAAATAATCACCCCACACTATGCTATGCCGCTGGAGCACCTTTTGCGGATAACAAGGGAACCTCTTCGACCTATTATCTCATCGTTCGCCGCTCCGGGATCTCCGCCGATGCCCGCCATTGAGGGCAAATTTGGGCATTGGAAAAACTTTGCGCCACACCAGACTGCAGTGGAAAAGTTGCAAATTGAAACTAATGAACAGGAAGCCTCCACTTGAATTGATGCATCAATGTGATCAGCCGAGTGGATAATGGGCCCAATCGATTGGGACGTGGTCTGTCGGCGTTCGTTGGTGATGTCATAGTAAGGAACATACAGATATTTTGTTCCTATTTTTTTTGAAATCATGGTGAAATGCGATTAATTTCGGGACGGACAGATTTTGCTCCACTTGATATAACCATCTTGCTTGTCGTTTTGTACCAGATTCCCGTCGAAAATCATTTTCGCAGGACAGTTAACTGGCATTTCACTACAGGTCCACCCCATCGTATTCGTCAAAAATTGACCTTTTTTAAGACAAATTCTGGGTTCGCAGGTGTGTTGCGCAAGACTCCACCCTACTACCAAAGATAGTTCTTACACCAGTCGCTCAAACACTCTGAAAACTCGCGAGACCTCCTCAAGAATTTTCCATAGCTCGTGCCCGTAGAGAACAACCAACCTTATAAGTGCTTTGTACAGGATACACTTCGTATGGGAGCTAAGTCTGTTTGACCTTTTACATTGAACTTACCTGTTGACTGGATCTGTTGAGAATCTCGACCCGCATCCCACATATTGAACGGCGCTTGTCTCATAGTACCTTATCTTCACACAGCACTGGTTGAATCCATCGGTAGCCTTCATTTGTCCGGTAATCGTTCTCGGTAAGCCGTTCTTGTCCATGGTCTTCTACAGCTCTTCTCGCTTTACTGCATCATTAGTCTACAGGGTCCAGCATTTGAACTGCTACATTACTTGAACAGTCATTTTTACGTTATACACGAAACTGTTTTGGACGACCTGTCGTTGCTTTGTTTACATTGTGTCTTGACTGTCAGTGGATGAATGTGTTACTTTTGTAATCGAGTGTTATTCGAAAAAATGGATCTCCTACAGAAACGTAATGCTTTGGTTCCCTTGCTCTGAGCTGAGACGTGGAGTTACTGAGACACGTGTCTTGGTGATGATCGTCAAGAGGCGCTTTAAGAAAAATGCTTGACGAAGTGCCACTAAATTGGCAGAGGATCTCAACGTATCGGATCGAAGTCTCCATCGGGTCCTGAAGGATCAACTTCACACAAAGCCCTAAAAGATCCGGAAGGCCCAAGGCCTTTCGATGAGGCAGAAACAATAACGGGTAAAAAGAACGAAGGCGCTGCTGAAGAGGAAGGTTCGAGAATATCGTGTTTACTGACGACAAAATTTTGACCGTACTGCAGTTTGTGAATAGGCGGCAGAACGACAGAATTTGGTTGCCAGAAAGATCATGAACCCATGCCGACGTGCAGACAGCCAACAGTCTACAGAAACTGGCATCGGTGATGGTTTGAGCCGGAATCACCCTTGATGGCCAAACTCCGTTGGTTTTTGTCCCTAAACGAGTGAAGATCAACCAAATTCATAACGGAAAGTAGTTCTACAGGATGTCGTTGAACCGTGGGCAATTCATCATTTTGTTTCCAGGAATTGGGTTTTCCAACAGGGTTGGGCCCCGATTCACAAAGTGAAGGAAACTCAACTCTGGATTGTAGATATTTTTCCAGGGTTAATTTCGAACTCTGAGTGCCGACGAGTTCGGCAGCTCTGAACCCTATGGACTCCGCTGTCTAGAGTATGTTGAAGACCAAAGTCTGCTCTAAAACATGAAGGTGTGGAAGAACTGAAGTGACATGTGGCGGCAGCCCGGGTTGACCTTTTAACTTCTCACGAAATTATTTGTTAGTGGCTAAAATCATTTGGAGATAATTTGGGATAGCATTTCATAGGCAGTATTAGTTGTTGCACTTTGGAAGGGGCATATCAATCTCTCCTTCAGCAGTTGCTCTGTATCCTAAATCCTAACTGCCAGCCGAACAGATTTGTTATTCTACAGTTGCTTGATGGCATTTTTAACTTCACTTTATGTAGAAGGTGGCACATCTAGCTGCATCGTCGACGTCCCTTCCTTCATTCCCTTGTTGTGTCATTCAGATGTTCCACCTTTCGGCCATCTCACAACCGTCCGTCCGAAAAATCCCATCATTATGTGCTGTTTCTCTCGGAGAAGTTGGTTTGCTGACGTCACTTCTGTCACACCGTTTCACACTCTTACGGGTAGCTTGACGCAGCATACGAATAACTGAGGATATAGCAGACAGAGGTGCACAGGGTGGTGTTCCGAGCGACCAAGGCTGGATTAAAACGAGAGATAAGACTGAGCAAGACAAACTGCTACAAGCCACTGTTCCGAGCCAATGATATCAATCCCTGGGTTGAAGCGTACCGTACTGTCAAGGCGAAGATCAAAGGCCCATCAATGGCTACAAAGCTATATTCAGCAAAACTGAAGATCATCGTAGATGAACGCTCCTCGACGCACGACGTGGCCACGTACACCGTACGGCGAGGCAGAAAGAAGTAATGTTGAGGGCATGCAAGTCTCGAACGAGAAGCTCGTGGCAGTGGTGAAAGGGCTGAAGGTGAGGACGGCACCCGGACTGAATGGAATCCCTAACGTGGCACTTAAGCGGCGATTCATGCATTCCCGGATATGTTCAGGAATGTGCTAGCGAAATGTCTAGAGGAAGGCCATTTCCCGGACAGGGGGATAGTACAGAAATTATTATTGTTTCCGAAGTCAAGAAAACCTCCAGCATCGTGTAGCACAATCTGACTGCTGGATACACCCGAGAAACTCCAGGATCATACTCAGAAGGCTGACGAAATTTACAGAGAGCGAGCACGGGCAGGAAGTAATTCGGTTTCCGGAAAGGGAAGTCTACTGTGGATGTCATTCGGACAGTGGTCGAGACAGCCGTAGCTGTTGTAACGGTTAACGTTATGAACGCCTTCAATAGCGTGAGCAGTCGGCGAACGCCACCAAGGCCATTCTATGAACCTAGCAGTGGCAAGCAGCGTCTACTGGCTTAAGTATTATAATCAATACTGAGATACGGATGTCCAGCCTGGATTGCACCGCTGGAAACCAATCGGAACCGGGCAAAGTTGAGCAGTATGTTGAGGCTAATGACCATGAGAGTCGTAAGTGCGCACAGAACTATTTCATCAGAGGCAGTCTGCGTCATTGGCGGAATGATTCCGATTGGCATCACTCTGCAGGAGGACAGTGAATGTTATCAGCGGAGAAATATCAGAGGAGTTCGAAAGCTGGGAAGAGTGAAGTCGATGGCCAAATGACAACGAGATTGAGACACAGAGGATAACGGTCGCTGGACGCATCTGCTCATACCTGATTTGTCGATCTCAATAAAGAGGAGCAAGGAGAGGTAAACTTGTACCTTACGGTTTCTGTCTGACCATGGTTGCTACAGGCAATACTTTCATCGATTCGGACACGCAGCGTCACCCATTTGTCCGGAGTGCGCAGACGCCCAAGAGATTTCGGAGCACGTGGTCTTTGACTGCTCACGATGCAGTCACCGGGGAAGATACCAGCCCAGTTAACGTCGTCTATAGAATGTGCCGTGACGAAAGTGCTTGGAATACGATCAACGGAGCCATAATACGAATGATGTCGGTTCTACAGCAAAAATGGCGGGTGAATCAAGAAGCGAGTGGTGGAGTGGAGTAGCGTGAAGTCGTTCTCCGGTGATGTTCCAGCGTTAGGGATCGCTCCGCCATTATATGGAAGATCCGCAGACGGGAAGAACTTGAGTCGACTGCGTCAGTATGTGGGAGCTAAATGGCTTACCGTCGCTCGTTTTGGGGATCCGCTGGCGGGTAAAACTCCGTTGGAGAAGGGTAGATCCGTCGTTTGGGACTACTCATCCCAAAAATGTTGAGGATGGAATGCGAATGGCCGAACTTTGAGAGATGAGAGCAAAATGGCTGAGGCAAGAAGTATTCCAAGATTGATTGCGGTGGTTAACATATCATTCCCCAGAGACTTTCCGCCTCCCTAATATCCATTTTGTAGTCTTAGGGAATATTCATCGAACATGTTATGGTTACTAACGTTTGCATTTAAAAAAATGGACTCTTATCGGATGGTGATAAAAAAAAAGCTAAGACAGATAATTGCTTTTGATATTTTTTTCATGGAAGGTAATTATTGAAGCTTACTTGCAAAAAAAATTGACGCCCTTGCAAGCGGCCTTCCGGCAGTAAACCGGAGCATTCGCCATGAAGGATAAAAACATGACCGTAGTCATGTTTTTGAGTTCTTTCTTCTCCTCCTTAGTTTTCGTGACAAAATTGTTGGAGTAAATCTTACGCTTCAGGTTGCCCAGAAATTTTCGATGGAACGCAGCTGTGGGACGTCGGGCGGGTTCGCCAACTTGGGTGCCACATCGATATTCAGACGCTCTATCCTACAATCGCTTCGAGTAGTGGGCCGACTATAGATCTGGCCAGAACACCGCATCTTCGCCCTTATGGTATTTCTTGATGAACGATGCAACTTTCGGCAGGCATTTCGTACTATAAATTTCCCCGTTCACGGCCAGTCTGGCGCGAGAAAAGTGCGCTTTGACATCCCTTTTCCGCTGATTGTCAGCGTCAGCAGCATCTCTTGGGGAACTTGGTGTGTGAAATGAGCTTCACCTCGGAGTTCACTTCCTTCGCGGGGCAAGTAAAATACGAGGTGCTCTGCCAGTCGCTGCAATCCAGGGTGGGATAGGTCTAGTCGTCCATCAACATCGCACGATTCGCCGGGAAAATCGAGTAGACCATCTTATTCAGCCGCTGCCGCTGCATCATTGCCTGCAGCTCCGTAATCAGTGGACGTGACTTCCGCTTCCTGAAATGTATGTTCATGTTTGCCAGGTACTTTTTCACTGTTTGACCGGTTGAACCGACCTTCCGGCCAAATGCACGCCGCAATGTAACCACTTTTCCCTCGGTCTTCCTTTTCAGCATCCTATGAAGCTTCTTGTCGCTCAGGGTCAGGGTCTGATTGTTGTGCAATAGTGCCAAGATGTTGTAGATGCCGAACCGGGCGTATCCGGCGTCCAAAAAGTGCCGCACGATGTCCGTTTTCGACGCGGCGGGATGCCGTGTTTTGAACGCGCGCACTTCTGAACAGACTTGCATCACTGTTTTTACCATCACGGTTAGAGCTCGACTGATATAGCTGTCAAATTTTGTCTGCTGACTCATGGGTTACTATGATTGATGCTGCATGGGTAGTTTCGTCAGTGCGGGTAAAGGTAAACCCATGAAAAATCAGCCATATTTCTCCATTTTTTTTAAATGCAAACGTTAGTGTAACGTCATTCCCTCAAATTGGTATTTTACCATTATCTTATAGTTTCGTACCAATTTTCTCTGGTAATCCATTTTACTGTAGGCTTAAAGCTTGCTCACGATGGATTCATTTGACGTCAATTTAAAAGAAAAATGGGAAAACTGTCAAGCTCACGCAAACGTACCCTGAATGGGCAAGTCTTGTCTCTTACAACTTAACGTACAGAACGAGTGCAAAATCAATTATCAATGACACCGTTTACCCTTCTTTCGTTCCGACAAAAATTGATCTGTAATTGTTGCACTGTCTGAATCAAAACCAATTACGATTGTAGTCGTTCAATCGATAGCGTCGATCGATTGCGACTGTTCTCAAATGTAAATACAAAATTCACCCTGTCATTTAACTTCCCATCATTGCTCAGCAAGATAAAATGCATAAAATTACTCCAGTTCGTTCTGACGTTTCCTGACGCAGTTTTCCATGGCAGCCATTAATTCCCATTTAGTTACCAGTTGAGTCAGAGCTTGCGATGGTGAGTGATTTTGTACTCGAGTGGTGCTACTAATAAAAACTAGTGATCTCATAAATAGCGGCGTCCAATTCACCAGAGCTCATCCTCCAGCTCGGCAGCTCCGACCCATATCGCCATCGGTGGAGTTCAGCTACGAGTTTCGTCTCGAAAAAGGACGCGGAGTGAAATAGCATTGCTCCGCTGTGACGCGCTGCTAAATATACGTGTAGCCATTAAAAAGTGATAGAGCAATTAACTAAAATGGCTGTGTTTCATTCCGTTCTCTGGTTTTTTTTATACATATTTGCCTGAATTGCATCCACACAACGGAGACGCAATCAGCTTGTGCAATGTACTGTTGTTAGTGCGGCTCTTAGTACTGAGCATACACACCATAACCTGGATGGCAATTGGAGGGAAAAGTTGAGTTAATTTAAATAAAATTCAGATAACCTATATGCCAACCGGGGACCAGACGTGATGCGGGGATTCATGGGAATGCCGCCGCCGGAACGTACAAAAGTGCTCGAGCAATTCCGCCACCAACGGACGGAATAAAAGCGACTTTTGAAACCTCAAATTCATCTCGTCGTCGGTTGGTTGGTTAGTTCCGAGTTAGTGTCGAGAGAGCAAACGAAAACCATAACGAACATGAGTGGTTGATGATACAGAGGCACCGATGATGCTGGGAGTTTATGCCTCCCGGTGGATCAAATCATGAATTGGAAAGCGGTGGAAGGGTTGAAGGTTTATTTGTTCGTTAGTGTGTTTTAGTCTGCATGATAAAAAATGAATTGTAGCACAAATGGTAATTATAATTGTTTCATATAGATTGTTCCACTTCCGATCCAAGTATTTCGTCCATGTGCTGTCCATGTGTTTAATAGCTCCTTATATCGTCCCGAGGAAGGTTTTAAGGCACATCTTAGTTTCCTGAGTAGTGAGTAGTTTCCTACCTGCTGAAGAAGTTCGCTCAAGTTTTGTCTTTGTTTATTTTACATTTCAGATCGCGTGCATCGGAGGGAATGTCTTCATCAGTTCCTTCTCACATCTAGGCTTGTTGCCAGAATGTGATGTCGAACGTTAAGTTAACATATATAACATATTTAGATGATCTGAAATCACTATTTATTTCATGTTTCTTGCAGTCATTGACAGTTTATCTATGCTTATGATCTGGTTATGGCACAATCACATGCAAAAAAAAATGTTTCATAGTTGTACAATAATACTCAACGATTAATAATGCTTCATGGTTGAGCGGCAGCTATGGCACCACTTTTGCTTTTGAGAGAGCCTATGTTTCCTCTCTTCTTTGTCAACCATAGATATAGCGCACCGGTATTGTAACGTGAAGCCTGCTCTTTCTCAGGCTTTGTGCACATATTACGTAACTAAAAAAAACGGGATTTTGGAACCCCCCCCCCCCCTAGTGTTACGTTTCATCGTTTTTCGAAGACACCTTCTTCGCGCTCAGACCGATAATTGAAACTTTCAACGCGTTTTTCTCAAAACAGCATTTTCGGAGTTAATGCCGCTGATAACTCAAAAACTGATTATTCGATTAAGATGAAACTTATAGGATTTCTTTATTATAGTATTACCTTCTATATGAATTAAAAATTGTTGCAATATTTTATCATGAAATACGGAAAAATGGAATAAAATGGCGGAAAATATGTGGATTTCTTAAAAAAAAGTTATGTTAAAAGTACATATTATATTTTTTTACTTAATTTTGCAATTCATCTACTAACTGTAACTGTAATTAATGTAATTTTTTTGGGTAAGCAGGTTTCAGATCGAAACTACGACCAGGAGAGCCGGCACAAGCAAAATGCAATGATTTTTTCAACGCACTCTAATGGCCGCAATTTTGTTGAAAAAAATTTGAAAAAATATTTTTTTATACTACATGGATACAATTATAATTGTAAAAAAGTTTCGATTGGTTTGAGTTAAAAACTTCCCTTGAATTTTTTTTTCCAAAAAGTCCAAAGAAAAAGAAATCAAAGAATTTTTCATGAATTAAATTATGGCAAATGTCTATTACTATTGAGATATCCAAATAATAAGACACAGCAGCCCACAAAACTAGTTTTAAATGAAAAATGTTTCAAGGTTCATGATAGTATAAGATATCTAAGAGTTTGTATTACCTCAACATTAGATAGAACATCTTCAAACAGGGGAAGATGCAGAAATACATTTCAGACAAGTAGAACAGTGGTTAATTTTTGTAAACAGTTTAAACTAGAACCGGCCATTTTATATGAAACACAAGTAGGTGAAATAACGCAAAAAAGCAGATTATCAATGGCAAATTATGAGAAACTTATTTTAAAAACCTTTTTTATTCACTGCAGGAAACCTGAAAATTTAAAATTTAAAACTAGGAAACTACTAGAAGGAAAAACTATAAAGAGCTACGGTAGGAATAATAAGCTATTACGGTTATATTTGAAGAAGCAAAAAAAAGGCATCCTATAAAGTTGATAAACAAACTTAATTTTAGGAAAAAGAAGTACCTAGTATGACATGAAAGGAATCATTGCTCCAGGATCTCAGAAATGAATGAAGAAAATTGGAAGTAGTTAGCTAGACATAAAAATGAACTAAAAATAAAAGCTGAAGATTTATAGAAAGATGAATGGAGCTTAATCTCTGATGGCAGTCTTCCTTAATATTATAGTAAAACTACGAAAAAATTCAAATTTTGGATCAATAAAAAGCTTCTAGTAAGGATAAATCAGAAATTAGCAAAGGATAACTTCCCAAGTAACAATTTTGGTTTTATAAAGGTTCTAAAGGATATGATTTAAACTTGTAGAATGCTTTAAAACCATGATAAAACTAAAATGTTACTTGGGTTGTTTTGGTTAAATTATAACATTTGTTAGTAATATTGTTACTGATAGTTTTTTTTTAATAGAAGGCCTTATAAAAGAAAACGCAATTAGACAAACACTCAAATTTTATTTGAAAACAAAAGCAAAAAGTATAAGAATGAACAAATGAAGAATGAACATAACGATAGGCTACAAAAGCATGTTGATATAAATAAATTGGCAGCACTTAAAATGTATCTTCTTCTTATGCACTGGCGATTATGAAAGTTTGTAATTAATAAAGGTATTGCATAAGCTTAATAACAAATTAAATAGTATCATAATTCTAACTTCAGGTTAAAATGATTTCTAAATCAAAGTAAGAATATCAAATTAATTCCTCTGTTTTTTTTCATATATTTATAAAACACCATATGTTGAGATAAAAGGAGGGGGGGGGGGGCATCAGAGCACCCGATTGAAGCGAATTGGATAGGAAAAATGAGACTGCCAACTTCCTGTTGTTAACATCTCGTGAATAGAATGCGGGCTTTTCTCCCCATCTAGTGGGAAATTTTTTTAGGCAAGGCCTCGGTTTTGGTGTGGTTTCTGCGAACTTGTTTCTGGAAGGAGGTTCTCTTTAGACATTTGCTGCTTTGGGTAAGTGCATCTGCTTACGGGCCCACAATACGTTTTTGGCCGTTCCATCAGGAACATGATGAAACATTTACCTCAGTATAACCTTGATCATGTCATTTAATTAAAACAGTACAGTGCTATAGGCGGTAGCCTTGCTACATTAGATAGTAGCTCACATCATCAATACTGTTCTTTTTGACCCAAATTGGGCATAAAGAATCTGTGCCGGCAAAGGTGTTTTGCTATGATCCGTGAGGCGGCGATAAATACAAATTTTCATCGGAACATGCTTTTCGACGGTTCAAACTTCATGATTTTTTATAAATAGTCTACGTCTAGCATTGAAATGAGCAATTTCTATGTTGGCCATTCCGAGCTGGTCCAGATGACTCGGAGGAACCCATTAGGAGGGCACAAATACGAATTTTCATCGGAACATGCCTTTCGATGGCACAAACTTCATGATTTTTGTTGAGTAGTCTACTTCTAGCCTTGAAATGGATGAATAACCATATTGGCCATTCTGAAATAATGCGGATGCCATGGAAGAACCATTTAGAAGGAGTAAATACAGATTTTCGCCGAAACATGCCTCTTGACGGCTCAAACTTCATGATTTTTCAAGAGTAGTAGACGTTCAGCCTTGAAATGGACCAATGACCATATTCGCCATTCTAGAACAATACAGATGGCCCGGAGGAGCCTTTTATGCCGTTCAACGGTTCAAACTTCATGACTTTTTGTAAACAATCTATTTCTAGTCCTTAAATGGACAAATGATCATATTGACCATTCCGGGACAACCCAGATACTCCGAGGGAACCCTTCCAGAGGAGACAAATACAGTTTTCACCCGAAAACATGTCGATATAACTAAATTTCGACCATGCATGAAGATATAGAAATAGCAGCTGTGTTCACTCATTCAAGCTAAAGGGCACTAACAAACGAAACCATGTCAATATATTCACATATATTATCTTGAAAATGTCCAACATGCTCTGTTTTCATTACTCACTGGAATGGTAACACAATTAAACAAATTCAGTTGAATTTATCCGTTAAGGTGAATAAGCATGCACTTTCTCAACTGTCTGGATAACAACCGAGGTGGACCGCCCCACTTACCTAACCAAGCTACGCCACTGCTTATAAATGAGTAAAAATAATAAACGAAGAAAGTTATGTCGATTGGATAAGTTTTTACCGATTTTTGCCAGATTTCGGTCATTTCGTTAACGAGGTCGGATATCAAGTTCGTGAGCTTCCAGAATCAGCCAAATAAATCTAATTCACCTAGCTTTCTTTTTTTACTATATTTACTCAATTATAAGCAAGTTGAGACGTTTAAAAATATTTTACTGTGATTTGAGAACAACAATAGAGAAACAATCAAATTTACGAGTAATCAACCCTAGGTGCACAAGGTTCTCATCTTGGCCCATTACTATCTATTACAGCTGTTTTTTATTTATCTGTACAGGACCAATTCGCCAATTGCTATTAATCAGCCATATAAGAACCAAATTACTTCAAATTTTGTTCAAGAATAGTTTCACATAGATCCTAGTCATGTAAAAAAAATCAAATCATTCAGCTTCAATACTGCTGAGCAGTAGCGATTGACGACAGGAATTGGCCCACTGACGAGTTGGCCCCACACTAACCTCATCACGATATCATGCAGCCTATCACCTGTTCGTTCCCGCCAAGTTCAGCCTTGCTCTCCGGCGACACAGCAAGTATCGTACTGACTCTACGAGAGCGATATATTTATGAAGTTGAACACCGAGTACAAGCAACTCTACAATAATTTGTTCAACGCATTTAAAGATCGTCTACAAAGCCACCTGAAAAACAAAGCAAACAGTTTTTGGCGCTTCGCGAATGACCAACAAACGGAATCCGGACTACCCTCTACGATGACCAACGGTCTGATTGAAGCCGACTCCTCACCGAATATCGCAAATATGCTTCGCTCTCAATTCAGCAACGTTCCTCAATCTCCAGGATGTAGACGCAGTCCCTTCAACTGTTCCTTGGCTCTTTGGCTTAGTTCATTGTCACCGATGACATGGTTATTTTCGCTGGTAAGGAGCTGAATCGTCCACTGGATGTGGCCCACCATCTCTTATGTTAAAACGATGTTTGGATACACTGACAAACCCGTTAGCGTCTGTATTCTCGTCATCTTTTGCTTTTGGTTTATTTCCGGATTGCGGGAAACAGTCATATGGTTTTCCAGTGTTTTACATGGGCTGGAAGAGATATGTTGTGAACTGCCAAGGAATAGCTGCGCTGTGCTCTACTTCCAAGCTGTTTGAGCTAATAGTTCTTCGTAAGATGTTTCACCACTTCGGCCATTAGTTTTCACCAGACCAACACGGTTTTAAAGCCCGATTCTAGGTAAATTTGGACGCAGTCAAGTAATGATAACTCAAACAACATACACGGTTGACCAAACGTGGTATTTTCAAACGATATATAACAAGTTATTATATTTCACCGTTTCAAACGACCTGTCGCACTTTACTTGTGATCAATGCCATCATGATATGCACAGTCGCTGGTAACACTGTCCCGGCGTGCTTATTCCACTTTAAACGCATTTGTAGTGCATTTGTCTCTTTTCGACCGCATCCTCAATGTTTTCGCTTGACAATTGCCCAATACTTTTCGATTGGACTGAGCACAGGACAATCGGGAGGATTAATGATTTAGGCGACGAAATTAAGATTGTTTGCAGCATACCATTCTGTTCCTCCTCAGAGCAGTGGCAGCTGGCTAGATCCGGCCAAAACAACGTTGATCTTGTGTTGCCGAATGAAGGGTAAAATCAACTTTTTCAGACACTCTTTAATGTACACCTTCGACGTCATTTTGTGAGATGTGATGAAAACCTTGGTTTTAAGGCCACAACTGCAGATTCCTTGCTAAATCATTAGTTTCCGAGCAAACTTATCAGCAAAATCAAATTTACACCTGGACAGGACATCCTCATGACCAGTTACCAGTTAAAATTTTCGTCCGAGGATTTGTTTATAATCCATTCTGACATATGTTTCGTCATCCATTAAAATACAGCCATCAAATTTCGTAAAAACTCGTTCGTACAGTAATCGTGCACGCTTTTTGGCCACTAAATTTTGTTGCAAAGAGAGATTCGGATGTTTACTGACACAAAAAGACTTATATCCTCCTCTTGAAAGGATGTTACGCACAGTCGAAAAGTTGGAATCGTATTTCATTGCCAAATCACGTATAGAGACACCTGGTTTGCCTTTCTCGTACCTCAACACCTTTCTCTTCAGCTCTTTGTACCTAGTGCCACTTTTATGATAGATGCACTGTTCTCAATCCACATTTAGAGTATCCTTGTAACGTTTGATTACAAGACACACCGTCGACTTTGGGAAGTTTAACACTTTTGCTATTTTTGAGGCAGACCTCGAAGGATTCTCTCGATGTTTTTACACAATTAATCCGTAATTTTGAGATGCGTCAGTCAATTGAGAAAAACTATTCACCAATTTTCTCGTCGATGAAACATGAACAAATGCCTGTCAAACGTTTTTTTTGTTCCAATCACCAGGGATGCGATGGTGTATTAAACTGTGCGTCTAGATTTACTTTGAACCGAGCTTTATGCCTGAACGCTCTACGACAACCAATTTGATCTGCTTTACTTCGTTCGTGATTTGGCAAATCGAAACAGGTCAACAAGCCGATACTATTTACACCGACTTATCCGCAGTGTTTGATAAAATGAATCATCAAATTGCGGTTGCTTAATTTGAAAAACTAGGCATGAATGACAGTCTGCTTCTTTGGAACCGATTTTTTCTGACTAGACGAAGAATGTCCGTCAGAATAGGAGACCACGTTTCATCTCCTTTCGTGGTCTGGTCTGGCGTTTCCCATTTTTATTTCTGCGGTACATGAATGATGTTAATTTCATCTTGGATTGCCTGAAACTCTCGTATTCCGACTATTTGATGCTTTTTTACACGATCAAGATTCCGGGGAACGCATCTTTTTTGCAACAACAGTTAGAATCCTTTGCTGAATGGTTTCGTATCAATCGAATGTCACTGAATGTATCCACATGTTCGGTAATTTCTTTTGGCCGCAGACGCTCCTCTTCCAATTATACTATGGCTTGACGGATGTACAATTGTTGACGTGATGTTACTATAAAGGACCTGGGGATCCTTATCGACTCTAAATTGACCTTCAAGGAAAACGTTGGGTAGGTTGTGTCAAAACCTTCATCACAGCTGGGCTTCTTGTTACGCTTTTGTAAAAAGTTCTAGGATTTTTATAGCCTTAAAGCTATACACCGAGGGTTTTTTTTACATGGGGGATACGTACCGTGTTAAAAAAACCATGCAAAAAAAACCGCGTTGATTCCGGAATCCATGTAAAAAAACCGTGCTAGTTCCGAAATCCGTGTAAAAAAAAAAACTTTGATAACATGCTAAGTCTTTTGCAATGAAAAACACTAAGAAGATTTTCTGAACAGTTGAATGGATAGCAAAACAAGTTACAAAATTCAAGCGAGGGCCCCAGGGCCTGAACACGAAATAGGACCGGAGTGAATGTGTGGGGATAAAAGTGGGAATAATACAAGTACATTCATGATGGCATATCTCGAGACCCTTAATATCTGCAAAGGTTGTTCAGAAGGTCAAAAGCATTCAACAGATGGACCGTTCTGTTCGGAATTCTCCCGCTATGTGGCACTAGTGAGCATTCAAAATTAAATATTTTAAATATGTTCTATCTTGTGATTCTGATAAGATGGAAAGTTCTAGCATTGGGCAAAGTTGTTCAGAAGGTCAAGGGAATTCTAATCGTGAACCGTTTTGTTAAGAATTTCACCACTACGTGGCGCTAGTGAGCATACGCAATTGAGCATTTGCAACAAGTTTTGTTTCAAGATTCTAATAAGATGGATAGTTCTAGTCATCGGCAAAGTTGTCCAGCAGATCGAGGGCATTGAAAAGATGGGCCGTTATTTCGGAATCCCACCGTTACGTGGCGCTAATGAGCATGCAAAATTGAGTATTGCATGCAAAATTGAGTATCCTCACACGGAGAATATATAATATAACAATTAATGTATGTTATCAAAGTTTTTTTACACGGATTTCGGAATTAGCACGTTTTTTTTTTACACGGGTTGGAAAAACCGTGCAAAAAAAAACCGTGTTAATTCCAAAATCCGTGCAAAAAAAGCCGTGCAAAAAAAAACCGGGTAAAAAACCTTAGTGTATACCGCGCAATAGTACGCCCTATCCTTGAATACTCGTTCGTCGTATGGTCTCCATATTATCAGAACGCAACTCAACGCATAGAAGCCATTCACCGGAAATTCATCCGATTCGCATTACGTCACCTCAGATGAAGGGATACAATCAATTTGTTTCTGCACCTGGAACCACTTAAGTGAGATATACAGTTAGAACGAGCAAAACAACTCATTTTTGAAAATAAGTTTTCAAGGAGAAGTTTTAACTCAAATCAATCGAAACTTTTTTACAATTATAAGTGTATCCATGTAGTAAACAAAAATATTTTTTTCAAAAAATTTTCAACAAAATTGTGGCCGTTAGAGTGCTTTGAAAAAGTCGTTGTGTTTTGCTTGTGCCGGCTCTCCTGGTCGCAGTTTTGATTTGAAACCTTCTAACTCAAAAAAAAATTACATTAATTACATTAACAGTTAGTAGATGAATTGAAAAAAAAGTTTAAAAAATTAATTGGCACTCTTGGCGTAACTTTTTTGAAAAAATCCAATTTTTCCGCCATTTTATCAAATTTTTCCATATTTTATAATAAAACTAGCTGACCCGGCGAACTTTGTTCTGCTTTAACCAATTTTCATGATTTAAATAATTCCAATCCACATTGATGTTTTAATTTTTTTTTGAGTAGTTTTAAGCCATGCTTGGCTTGTTTGTTACCTAAATTTTTTTATCGTTCATTCGCGATTGATAACAGATTATGACACTCGAGTTTTAGATATTGATTGCATGAAACACTTTTCGTTTGAACTCGGAAGCTAAATTGTTTGAAATAAGTGGAATTCTTGGAATGAACACTTCCTCGTTCTTGAATTTGCCTTTGAGTATCATTGCTTGAATGACATTAGTCTTGAGTTCTTTTACGACCGATCTTTTTGAATTACACAGTTTCAGTCGTAAATTATATGGTAGTAATCCTGGTAAATCCAATGAATTCAGGAATTCGGTTGGATAATTGGTTGCTTCGTCCGAATTAGTCACACAATCAATTAAGTTGATGTTGATGTTTCTGACGTATTGGATCCTTATAACACTTTATATTACCGTACTGTGTGTTTAAAACTACTTGAATATGATTGTTTATAGCCGTAGGAACGCAAAGAGAAAGTCGACGAAGAGAGTCTCTCAATGTTATTTAGGACCTAATGCATTGTTCAGCTTGAATTGATTGGAAAAAATCTTTGCATACGGCAGTCGTCAACTATAGTGTCTTTAAATATCGCCACAAATAAGAAATTTAAAGCAAGCGTTGATTTCATCCGCTGCCGTTGATCGTGAAATGACAGGTAGTGTTTGCCAAAAATCACCTGCCAACAAAATCATGCCTCAAAAAGATCCCGTGTTACTGCAGAGATCTTGCATAGTTCGATCGAGTGCCTCCAATGTTCGTTTGTTTGTCATTATGCATTCGTCCAAGATGACAATCTTACAACACTGCAACACTTTCGCTATTGCCGATTTTTTCCGAAAGTTGCATGTCGGTTTGTCAGTCAGTTGGAGATTCAACAGCAGTTTCAACGCAGAATGAGCCGTTTGACCGCCTGACCAACAATGTGGCTGCAGTCCCTGAAGAGGCAACCGCAACCGCAATTTCTGATCTTGAACGCACCGAAGCTAATAGTAATGAAATAAGGTAACTCACATATTTCTCGCAAACTGTCGCTTCTTTACGTATCGCCCCAAATACGAAAGCTTAAGGCTTGTGAAATGACAGGCAGTGTTTGTCGAAAATCACCTGGCAACGAAATCATTGCGCCTCCAAAAGGTCTCTAGTTACTGCGCAGATCTTGCATAGTTCGATCGAGTGCCTCCAATGCACGTTTGTGTCCCATTATGCATTCATCCCAGATGAGGATCTTACAACACTGCAACACTTTCGTCCTTGCCGAATTCTTCGAAATGTTGCATGTCGGTTCGTCTGTCAGTTGGAGATTCAACGGCAGCTTCAACGCAGATTGAGCCGTTCGATCGCCTTCCAACAATGTGGCTGCAATCCCTGAAGAAGCAACCGCCACCGCAATATCTGATCATGGGCGAACCCAAGCTAATAGTAATAAAATAAGGTGCTTTTTGCAAGTTCCGCCAGGTACATTGATGAAGAACACGACTCCATTTCATTCGTCAATCGCTCTCACCAAAGTGTCCTATACGTTCTCTTGCTGAGGAGTCACTTCCGCACATGAGTAAACACATGTATTCAACCAAAATCAGCGCCTCGTTGCGCATCTTATTGTTAATTTCCAGCTCGTAATTCACAGTTGTTGTGCGAACTCGATGTAAAATTTCTTCAACCATGTCATCCTTGTATTTGTTCCATAATTTGACTACATTTGATGGAAAACATGTCGAGATGATGATCGCAAACAGGGTACGAATTTGATTGCAGGTACAGTAACAATAGCATTGAAATGTGTTGTATCCCAATGTGTGTCGTTTTCTAACAATTGCAACCGCTGACAGGTTCCTCGCACATAGTAGACCACCCACAGTCCGAAACGACTCGAACGAAGCTGTACCACGAACATTAACCAAAAGCAGAATAATGAGGACACCTGTTAACTCCGCTGCATGTCAAGGATAACTCGATCAAAACGAAAAATTACCATACATAATGTATTGAAAATCTATCATTTCTAAATTTTCATTTTCCCTGTAAATTTGTCCAACTTTCTCTATCTATAAATGTTCCTTGAGCGTAGCCGAACAGAACAAAAAAAAAAGCAACTTAAATCGGACGATCCGTTCTCGAGTTATGCGCGGTCTTACGTATGCCACTCTGTTTTATATATATAATATATATATAGACATTACAATAAATTTTATTTCATGTAGAAGGTAATACTACAATTAATAAATCCTGTAAGTTTCAGCTTAATCGACTAATTAGTTTTTGAGTTATCACCGGCATAAACTCCGAAAATGCTATTTTGAGAAAAACGCGTTGAAAGTTTTAATTATCGGTCTGCGCCAGAAGCAAGCGTCTTTTAAAAACGATGAAACAAAACACTAGAAGTTCGAATTTCGAAATAAGGATTTCAAGAACGTGTTCTACGGGAATTTTACTAACTTTTTATGCAAAAAGAAAATACTGAGTTTTTTGGTCATCCTAACTGTATATCCCCCCTTAAGGTGAGACGCAACATGGCAAAGGCATGCTCCATCGGGGATTTGTTTATTTGTTTATTTGTTTATTTATTTGTTTATTTGTCGTCGTCAATCAGTTGTAGACCGTTTTAATTACAATAAGTACTTAACTTAACTTAAACCTAGCACGTGCGGAAATATTGTTTTAATTTTTCTTTCGACATTGTGAAATCTATACTATTGCAATGGATATTGTAATTAGCCATCATTTGGTTAATCGTTCCATGTTTTGCATAGTTCGTGCGATGATAATTTGTTGCAAATAACTGTCGATGTCTTAAATGCCTTGTCGATATTAAAGTTTAATTTTGATAGAATTTCCATTGAATCAATTCTTTGTGAGACTATATTATTTATAAATGACGCCATAGCGAATTCACGACGCTCTTTTAATGTTTGAATATTGATAAGCATACATCGAGCCTTATACGATGGTAAAGGAAATACAGTCCATCCTAGCTTTCTTAGTGCATATAACAAAAATTGCTTTTGTACTGACTCTATTTTTTCTTCATGTGTTATTGTAAATGGAGACCAAACTATGCTACAATATTCAAGTATTGACCTGACATAAGCAATGTATAGTGTTTTTATCGTGTACGGGTCATGAAAGTCATAGCAAAAACGTATAATAAATCCTAACATGTTTTCAGCTCTGTTTATAATTGTGTTATAATGATCAATGAACGTAAGTTTAGAGTCTAGGACAACACCTAAATCCCTAACTCTATCACACTTCTCTACATTCTGATTGCCTTAAGTTATTTGTATGTTAGGTACGTTTCGTTTTCGGCTGAAGGTAATTAACTTACATTTTTTAACATTCAGTTGTAGCAGACTTTTGTTACACCAAGTATGGAACAACAATATTTCATTCTTAAACGCGTTGATTTCCTCTGCATTTTTTATTTCTAAATAAAATTTCATGTCGTCAGCGTAAATTAAAAATTTTAGTTTCTTAAGAATAAAAGATAAGTCATTTACAAATAGAATGAATAAAAGTGGTCTTAGATGAGAGCCTTGCGGATGTCTTGCGGATGTCTTGAATTTCGATGGCGATTGTTTTGAATATTGCTGGGCCTACTGGTTTCATTTCTATTGTAATGAGTGTTGTTGCTGTAGTTGTTACGCGATTGCTTTTTTCGCCTTCTTGCATTTTCGGCTTGTTTTTGTTGTTTTAAACGATGCAATTCGCGTTTGTCGTAGTCGGTCCAGTCAGCTTTCCATACTTTTCTCGTTCCAAGAAGGCGCCAGCCTGACTGAACCGGTAGAATATTATTGGCATCATTGAGCTCATCTTCGAGCGAGTCTGAAGCGTCCGGTGAGTGCGAAATAATTTTCGACTCAATTGCATTTAAGTTGGCTGATAGAGATTTCAGCTCTTCCATTATGTCTGTTCCAAACATCGGATTTTTGAACATAACATTACCAGAAGCTATAAATTCAGTTGTGCTGCTGATGTTTTTAATTTGTTCCTTTAAAGGTTTCAGGTCATTGGTAAAACCAGACGTCATTGATTCCATTAACGTAAGTACATTTTCTCTTGAATTTTTCATGGCAATATCACAAAGCGATATTATGTGATTTTTAATGCCAGCAGAGCCGCTGCTTTTGATCACCGTCAGCTCATTTTGCATTTCGTTGAGCATACCCTCAAGGCGGCAGATTCCCTCATTCAAAACAGTAGCATTAATTTGCTTCGTCGCGCGATGGGTAACCTGCGTGTTGCTTTCCACTTTTTCGGCTAGTTCAGCCTGTTGCTTTGTCAGCAATTGAACTTCGAAATTAAGTGTTATGAGGGTTTGGCAGGAGCTGCAGCACGGCAGCACATAAGACATAACATCAATTTTTTTATCCTTTTTTCTAAGAGAGTTGCGCTGGACAGATACTCCCAAATTTCACAGCTCATGACGAACAAAGTGCGCGTAAGCAAAAAGCAAAAAACGAAACGTAGGTACAGGGGATCGACAAAATGATCGGGACAGGCAAATTTTTGATCAACTTTGCAGTGCTCTAACTTCATGATATATTATCCGATTTCAATTGCTCAAGAAGCATTCGACGGGGAATTCAATGTAATTTTATGTCTTGGTAACAAATTTGGCCATGGTCACCGGATACCGGAGTTGTTCCGGGTTTCCGGAGGGGCTATTTTACATGTTGACTTTGCGATGAATTTTCGTACAAGATGACGTTGTCAAACTTTTTTTTTCAGTAAACACACGAAAAAACAAAACATTTCCCAAGCGAATGAAAGGTTGATCACAGGAATCGGCCTTAAATTGACCGAGATATGGCCATTTCCGTGAAACAGGTTCTGATGAAGGGTCCTGGATGCAGTCAGTTCTTTATTTTACTCAAAACATGCTATTTCACAGCTTTTTTTCTTGTTTTTTACCACAAAGCTTATTATAAACGAAAAGTGAATCTTTGGCAATATTGGCCCCTCCCGGAACCACCGGAACGACCCCGGGGGAACCTGTAGTAGGGGCCAATTACGATTTTACTCGAAAACATGCCGTGCAGCAGCTCTATCTTCATGATTTTTCATAAACATGATTTTTATACACTTGAGAAGGACATTGGCTACATGAGCCACTCTTTGGACCACCGGAAAGACCCCGGGGGAACCTGTAGTAGCCTGAACCAGCTTCCTGGTAGCTTTAACGATCAATTTATTTAGCTTTGGTTCGGATATGCAAGAAATAATTTGATGAAGTATAGGAAGAGTTCACGATGGCTACGACTCTTACCGAGTTTCAACGTGGCCGGATCGTTGGTGCGCGAGAGGCAGGAGCTTCGATTGCCGAAACGTGCAAAATAGTCGGCGTTTCGAAAACCACCGTTTGTCGAATCATGGCGGAGTATGAGGCCGGAAAAATTTCACCCGGTAAATGTACTGGACGGAGGCGAAAGCTTGGTAGTCGACAGCAACGGGCGTTGAAACGGATTGTTAAGGCGGATAGAAGGATTTCGGCTTTTAAAGCAACAGCAGCCTTAAACGACTCAATTGAAGAACCTGTATCAACAAGGACTGTCCGGAGGGAGCTGCACAGAATGAACCTGCGTGGGCGGGCAGCAATTGCCAAGCGCTGGTGTAAGCTCTATGCCGCTTGGACAGAAGCCCAGTGGAGGAATGTAGTCTATTCAGATGAATCCTCTTTCACGCTCTTCCCAACAACCGGGCGGGTGTACGTGTGGCGTTCTCATGGAGAGGAGTACGACAAAGATTGCCTGTTTCCCACTGTGAAGCATGGTGGGGGATCGGTAATGGTCTGGGGCGCGATTTCCTGGCATGGGGTTGGTCCAATTGTCGCTGTAAAAGGCAAAATGAAGGCTGACCACTACAGGACTATATTGGATGAGCAGGTATTTCAACTGTTGGTGACATATGTACTCTACAAAGACTTATTATTTTTAAATTTTAACCAGGTGCTTCCCATGATGCGATCCATTTTCCCAGAAGGGAACGGCGTCTTCCAGGATGACAACGCTCCCATCCACACAGCGAAGTCCATCAAGAAGTGGTATGAGGATCACGCAAGTGATTTCGATCACCTTGAGTGGCCTGCTCAGTCACCGGACATTAATATTATTGAACCATTGTGGTCAACATTGGAAGCAAGGGTGCGAAATGTTTTCCCACCACCTTCGTCTTTGAAGGAACTGGAGAAAACTTTGATCGACGAGTGATATAAAATACCTGTAGACGTGATCCAAAACCTCTACAGCTCCATCTCAAGGCGGATTGAAGCCGTTCTTGATGCGGACGGAGGACCCACTCGCTACTAATAAAACCCACTCTTCCCTATACTTCATCAAATTATTTCTTGCATATCCGAACCAAAGCTAAATAAATTGATCGTTAAAGCTACCAGGAAGCTGGTTCAGGCTAGCTAGTGAATCTTATAGTTCACATTTTGGAGTAAAATCGTTATTGGCCCCTGCTACAGGTTCTCCCGAGGGCCGTTCCAGCGATCCAGGGAATGGCTAATGTAGCCAATGGCCTTCCCAAGTTCATCGAAACCATGTTTACGAAAAATCATGAAGATAGAGCTGCTGTACGGCATGCTCTGGAGTAAAATCTTAATTGGCCCCTACTACAGGTTCCCCCGGGGTCTTTCCGGTGGTCCAGGGAGTGGCTAATGTAGCCAATGTCCTTCTCAAGTGTATAAAAATCATTTTTATGAAAAATCATGAAGATAGAGCTGCTGCACGGCATGCTTTCGAGTAAAATCGTAATTGGCCCCTACTACAGGTTCCCCCGGGGTCGTTCCGGTGGTTCCGGGAGGGGCCAATATTGCCAAAGATTCACTTTTCGTTTATAATAAGCTTTGTGGTAAAAAACAAGAAAAAAAGCTGTGAAATAGCATGTTTTGAGTAAAATAAAGAACTGACTGCATCCAGGACCCTTCATCAGAACCTGTTTCACGGAAATGGCCATATCTCGGTCAATTTAAGGCCGATTCCTGTGATCAACCTTTCATTCGCTTGGGAAATGTTTTGTTTTTTCGTGTGTTTACTGAAAAAAAAAGTTTGACAACGTCATCTTGTACGAAAATTCATCGCAAAGTCAGCATGTAAAATAGCCCCTCCGGAAACCCGGAACAACTCCGGTATCCGGTGACCATGGCCAATTTTGTTACCAAGACATAAAATTACATTAAATTCCCCGTCGAATGCTTCTTTAGCAATTAAAATCGGATAATATTTCATGAAGTTAGAGCACTGCAAAGTTGATCAAAAATTTGCCTGTCCCGATCATTTTGTCTATCCCCTGTATGTAAAAAAACGCGAAAACGCACGTGGCGAGGAACGAAATTAAAACGCGTCCGAACTGATTGACGATCGATATATATATATCAAGGATATTGATTGTGCATCGTTGCTGCGCCTAGTGAATATAAACATTCGTCACCGAAACTTTCGAACAAATCTGTTTCAAAGCTGTCTTCTTGCACGAACAAACTATGGCTTCAATGAACCTATGCAATGCATGTCCCGTATTTTTAACAGGTGCTAGCATTTGTTTGATTTTAATATGTCATGAGAAACGGACAAATGTGCTTTGAGACGTTTTATATGATAGTCAATGTTTGCTTGGGTTTAGAAAATTATGTTTGTATGTTAGTTTTAAGTTAAACACGATTGTCATTGGGATAGGTATTTCACCTGTTGACGAATAAACAAATAATGAATATTTCAATGGATTCCCTAATTTTCATTCGATGAATTGTCGAAATGCTTTCATTGGACGAGGGCTCTTCTAGAGCTTGGTTGTCATCTGGAAAAAAAAATCAGGTTCGACAGTAATTGTTTGTGGATGGGAAACAAAAGGACAAAGGATGTCGTTTGAATATTTTTCCGATTTTCATAAATTGTTTGATCTTGCAAAGTCATAAAACAACAGCCATGCAGCCAAACGATAGCTGTTTCTTGTTTTCAAAAGCACGGGGAGCAGACAAAATCACCGTTTCCAACCGTTTTGCGCCGAGTTTCTGTTTGGCTTTCTGTTGCGCCTTTACTGTTTGCAGTGCTGGGATTATCTTGTTTTGAAATTTCAATGATGTTTTAATACTGTTTAGTAACGTTTCATATCCATTTTACTTAATTGTGAGATATTATGTGGTTTGTGATTCTTGTTACTAAAAGGATGTAAGCCAACCAAATTTAACTGCAAATCCAAAATTACTTGTAGTTGATTGCGAGAAATTCAACACAAGATCCTTAAAAGCTTGTCAATTTTTTTTATTTTTATTTTCATGATGAACAAAAGTACTTCACAGAGTTGCTAATAATGCAAGGATTTTCAACTCAGCTTCCATTCCACCCTCGAATTACAGTACCACAAAACGGTTACCTCCTTGTGCAAACCAATACGACCACATGACAGTCTTCAGTCGTTCGGCCAGCATAAATAGAGTATAGAGGAAATTCAAATAGACACACGTAACTACCTAGCCACGTTGCATCCATTTCCAGACCACAGCTTTGACCGGCGATTGGCAAACAAGAAAATGCACACCACATTTTGCTACTCAAACAAGTTAAACATACATTTCGTTCTTTGTATGTCGCTGCAGCCAGCACTACTGGAATGAGGGCCGCTGCTGCAGAAATAGGAATTCAGTTTCGAAATGCGTCTCCAACCTACGATGCCCATATGATCCACTGAGAGTGTGGGTTTTCTTTTCTGGCGGACCAGAATGGGAAATGGGAGTATTTTCCACTTCCATGGTTTAGAAGATTGACACTTTTTTCTTCACATTTAGACACCAGTAGTGCCAACAAATCTAACGAAAACCTGAATCCGAAAGAAGATCCCAGACTATCTTGAAATTTTCACTGGATTTCAGGGACAGAAATGATTTCCTAACACTCAACGGTCAACAACAATTGAGTAGTCGGCGGATGTGTTCAAAATTGATTTCAAAACAGCCGTCAATCCTGAACACACTGCCTCTAGCGAGTTCGATGCACGTTCTTACACCGAGTGAGTCAGAGCGCGTATGTACACTCTCAAATGTTGGCCATCCATCTTTCGGGGTTTCCTGCCATCATTTATTCAACGTGCATCCATCTCTCATTTTATTCACACTTTATTTCCCACAATTCCCAGCATTGCTCCGTTCTCCGAATGGCGACGCGCCGTTTGGACCTTGCTTATACCGGTTGGTCCCTTCCTCCGGTGCTGATGCCACGCCATGATACGGATGCATTGCTGTCTTTTGGCCTGCGAAAATGGCATTTGCAATCTTGTCACATAGTTCTATCCACTTTTCCCGGACATTGATTTCTCGAGTGAGCAAACCGAAGAGCGCATTGTAGCAATAAGGTTCATCAAAAACCGATATCAGGGGGGAATGGTTTGGCGAGAAAGTTGCACGATGGATGTAGGTTCAAGACGCTCGCAATCACGGCAGCCGAAGCGAAGCAAAGCAAGTTCGCTTTGTCAGTTGTCAGCCCGTGTCGTTGACCAAAACACGTCATTCGGATCCAGGGCTCTTGAACCAATCCAGCAATCGTAGGATGAGCCGAACGACCGAAACGGTTCTGACCAAATGATGCTGCGTTGCATTCGCAAATTAAACATTGCACCAGTCAGCAGACTGCCAGCGTGATTGTCGCTCGAGGATTTTCCCGAAGAGAGACACTTTCCCTCGTGCCCTCCAAGTGCAATGGGCTGGGGAAGATCTTCTCGTTCAATCAAGTGCTGCTGTTGCTGATTTTGTCGTTGCTGCTTCAGACGGGCAGTGAGTGATGAATTTCCTTTCCGCGGGGAAATCTTCAGTCGGCTTGGGAGGGTCAAAATTTGGCCTCAGGGCATGGTCTGAGAACTTGAAGCTGTTGATTATATTTTTTGGCGATAGCATGGATAATAAACCAAGAACATGGAATGGCAATTAAAGGAGCTTTGGTAGCATGCATAGCTCGGGAACTTTAGTATCGTTTCGCAGGTAGGAGACTGGATCACCTTCCTGGGTATGAAATGTAATTGTAAGATTGTACAATCCACGGAACTAATCCTGAATCTCTGGAGTTTTTTTTTAAATCACTTGTTTGCTTGATTGCTGACTATTCGAATGTTTCTACTGGGGAATCATCGAATGCTAGTGCGCTATGGTTAGAATCCAGGATAAAAAAGAATGAATGTTGACTTCGTTCTCGTACATGATAGTGTTGGCGTCTTCAAACAAATTGGGGAAGGTCCATTAATTATGTCATGCAGTAAGGGGGGAGGGGGGTTTGAAAAAAACATGACAAACCAAACAAAAAACTTGAAAGTCCATACAAAAAACGTGACAAGAGGGAGGGGGTGGGGAGGTTTATAAAAAGTCACTTTTTGCGTGACATAATCAATGGACGTTCCCTTGCTTGTGATTAAATAAAGCTAAATTCTATGAAAGTGATGGTAGTGTGATTTTTATTGCAATTCAGGTATTAACTTCCTTTTTTATTTTAGGTTATGAGAGCTCGAATTTGTAGAGAATTCTATATCAAACAAATTTGCTGAAATTGCCATTTTTTGACGTGAACTAATTTTTTTTAAGGTTTCAGTTAGGGTGGCTCTGTAAAAAGGATTTTTTTCTTTATTTTTAGCTTCCGTAATATATTATCCTAAACAGGACCACTGTGTAGTCCAGAATGCGGATTTAACTGGAAAGATACATTTTCAGCCTAAGTTTAAAGTTTTTGAGCAAAATTGTCTCTCACAAAGCTGTGTCTAAGGCGCTTCTTTTGGTGTGAATGAAAACTAGGGTGGTCCTTATTTTCAGAGAAATCGAAAATCTAACTGTTTTATTTGCAGAAATAAAGGTTTACATTACTTGAAAACAAAGGAGAAAAAATAATTCCTAGCAACTTTGACGGTATAATTTTTTCTGTGCCTTTTGATATGACCGAATATGAGCATTTTTTCCTACGTAACTAAGGGTGTCCCTATAAAACTCAGTTATTTTGCTGTAACTTTTTAATTTAATATTTTTCAGCAAAGTCTCAGCAAATTCTTTAACAATAAAAGTAACAACTTTTGGTGTGCTGAAATTGTCTCTATCATAAGTCAAACAAAAGTTATTATGGTTTTTGTAAACAGAATAGGCCTTTTTCAAATGCTGTTTTTTTTCTAGTTAGGGAAATTAAAAAAAAATACTTCTTCACTTGAAAGGCTTTTCATTATTGCATAGAATGTTTGAAAACTGGAGATCGGTTATTTTTTTAAGCTGATTAAAACACATTTGAAAAAGTCGTAATTTTGTAAGAAAATCGTTACCGGTTCACTGACAAAAATGCTCTGATTTGATAATTTAAAAAGGTACAGAAAAATAATCCCGTCAAAATTGCTTGAAATTATTTATTCAACAACTTTCTTGAAAATGTATGCCTTTATTTCTGGAAATGAATGCGTTAGTTTTCGTTTTCTCTGAAAATAAGGACCACCCTACACAGATAAAAAAAAACATTGAATTTTCTACGTTATCTAATGCACAAAAAGTGAATGCTAGATTTGGCAGAAAATACTGGGATATTTTATGAAAATATAATCCAAATAACGCCTGAGTCAAGCCTGTTGTATGAAAGATTGCAAAAATTATTGTATGGCTCATCAAAGACTACAACCAATTCCGTTGTTTACGCCTCCTTTGGCTTGGAATTAAACAAAGGGAAATTTTACGCGCTTCTTAACATTTTTTTTTCTATGTAGTTTTTCAATCAATCAAAAGAAGCGCCTTGTTATTTTAAACAACTCTTTACAAGACAATTTTGCTCCACAACTTCAAAATATGGCTGAAAATGTATCTTTCCAGATAAATGTGCATTCTGGACCACTGTGACCACTGTGTGCTTATCAACAAGTTCAAACTAGCGTAAGTAACTGAAAACGATTGAGAAACTATGATCAATTAGCAAAACAATCCTATAGCGTAATTACTCATCAATTTTATCGGAAGTAAACACTTTTTAAGGACAGTTTTTCTTTAACAATTTAGGGTGTCCCTACAGAAAAAACAGTTTTTGCTATTATTTTTTATTCCAAATTTTCCAACAACATTGTTCTCAGATGATTTTCATAACTTTCATCTTTTTTTTTTTTTTTAGTTTTGACGTATAAATCTTGCGAATGTCTCCTGACTATTGTTCGGTGGCGTGTGATCGAGTGAGCACAGAAAAAAAGTACAATAGGAATACAGCTAGGTAAGATCTATCGGTTATCAATTATATTTGACGTCGATCATTAGTTCACCACCAATTGCTTTGTTATCGGTCATAGCGCATTATTTTTTATTCCAGTTAAATATTGTTCGTGGCGTGAGTGATCGAGTGAGCACAAAAAAACTAGAAATTAGAAGAAAAATTAGTATCTTCCATTTAATTCCAACTACCTTTGCTTATCTTCGACAGATACGCGTATTTCGTCTACAATGTGCAGACTTCTTCAGTGTCTCGTACTAATAACTTGACTAATAAGTCGAGTGGAAGAAACTAAAAGTGGAACAAAAGAAACAGGATCAGCAGGGAAACATCAAACATTGCTGGTGAGATCGAAACAATTATAAATAAATACGAAATGCATACTACTAAATACGTGCCATGATCGTAACAAAACATGTGGCGATAATGGAAGTGTAAATAAACACACACACACACACACACACACACACACACACACACACACACACACACACACACACACACACACACACACACACACACACACATGTAAGATAACTTTCCCACACATTTAGTTCCCACAAGAATAACCATTCCTTAAAAAAAAAACCCTTATGTCAACACACGTGGTAAATTTCCTAACACGTCATAACTCAACCTTTTTTTCCCCCGAAACATGTAGTCTATGTTTCTCATCCTAGAATTGTCATCAAGTGCTAAAGCAAGAACTGTATGCAACACTTGAAAGCGTTACAACATATTAACCATACCCACGAACTATTCCCACGTCCATCATACAAAGCAATAAACTCTAAGTGGTTCAACAGCAACCTGCTGCAGATTTCGAGCCACACGCGCATCGGTAGAAATAATTCTAAGACGCCGGTTGGCGTCGTTCTCTCACTCTCTGTTTACACTCAATTTTGAACAGTCTATATTCACCACCATTCAATTCCTCAATCACACTCTCTTTCCATTAGAACTCTATGTAAGTTTAGTCCAGCTCTCTCACAAATCGAATTAGAATCAAATTATGTATCTAGTTTATAAATAGAAGAAACCGATAATAAAGATCAGATTTTCAAAGTTGGAGTCAAGAACTCAAGTTCGGTATTTTACATTCATGTCTGAAAGTCAACTTTTAGCGATTTTGCCAACTTTGCGTGCGAGTAGCTCGCTGGATTTTCGCGATGCGCGAGCAAAATTTTGCATACGCTGCTCTTCTTGCTTGGACGGCATTTTGACAACTGAAGAGTGAATTCCAAAAATCAAAATAGGAGCAACATTCTACACACACACCTTCAAAATGAGGGGTGTTCAGGTTTTTTAAATGCAAAATTGAAAGAAATACGTCAAGTTGATATTGACCAAATTTTGACCGTATCGCCCTTTAGATAATTTAGGGTGTCCCTACAGAAAAAACAGTTTTTAGCTCAACACTTTTTTTTAATTTCAAACTGGCCAACAACGTTGTCTTCGGATGATTTTTATAACTTAAAAAGATGAAAGTTTTGACGTGAAAATCTTACATTAATTGTAATGTTATTTATTCTCCGTGCGAGGAGTAACGATTATGATGTAGAAGGAGATGTTCGCTCATCACCATGAGGCACCAAGAGTGAACATTAATGTTTTTGGCTAGAATGAAAGATGTGAAGAGAAAGTGAAAGTTCCGTCAGAGTGCGGCAGGTAGGAAAATTTAATAGATGTTTTTTGAAAATTGAGCCCAGTATCGCACCGCTTCACGGTGTTTTCTCTCCGAGGTCTCTACGTTGGAGACGACGAGAAGAAACTTTAGTGATCGTCAGTCGGTGCGAATCAAAACAAACCCAAAAAAGGAGAGAGTTCCTCTTCCATGTGCGCATCAATAAACAGAGTGCACACAATATATCGCTAGAATAACTATACAAGCCACAGTGGTACATGAGCGTCTTTGCATGCGTCAATTTTTGCCATTAATAAAAATCTTTTCAAATACTGTTTAGGAATATATTTTTAATTTGCCCCAAATAGAAAAACCAACATTTGAAAAAAGCCTATATTGTTTACAAAAACCATAACAACTTTTGTTTGACATTCATTTATAGAATCAATTTGACATTTTCATTTATAGAATCAATTGGAAGACAACTTTGCTGAAATAGTATAAATTAAAAAGTTACAGCAAAATAATTATTTTTTTAAGGGACACCCTAGGCTACGTATAAAATTTTTTTTAATTTGGTCTTATCGAAAGGTACAGAAAAATTTATACCATCAAAGTTGATTGAAAATATTGAATCTACAACTTTTTGCAATAGTGTATGCCTTTATTTCTAAAAAGTTAGATTTTCGATTTCTCTGAAAATAAGAACCACCCTTGTTTTCATTTACACCAAACAAAGCACCTTGTTAAAGGGCGATACGGTCAAAATTTGGTCAATATCAACTTGACGTATTTCTTTCAATTTTGCATTTAAAAAACCTGAACACCCCTCATTTTGAAGGTGTGTGTGTGTAGAATGTTGCTCCTATTTTGATTTTGGAATTCACTCTTCAGTTGTCAAAATGCCGTCCAAGCAAGAAGAGCAGCGTATCAAAATTTTGCTCGAGCATCGCGAAAATCCGAGCTACTCGCACGCAAAGTTGGCAAAATCGCTAAAAGTTGCCAAATCAACCGTAACAAATGTAAATAAAGTGTTTGGGGAACGTTTGTCGACAGCCAGGAAGTCTGGATCGGGGGGAAATCGAAAACCGGAAGCCGCTGAGACGACAAAGAGAGTTGCCGGTAGTTTCAAGCGAAACCCTAACCTATCTCTCCGAGATGCCGCAAATAAGCTGGGTGTATCGTCTACAACCGTGCATCGAGCCAAAAACGAGCCGGACTATCGACTTACAAGGAAAGGTAGTGACTCCAAATCGCGATGATAAACAAAATACGACGGCCAAAGCGCGATCCCGGAGGCTGTACACGACGATGCTGACGAAGTTTGACTGCGTGGTAATGGACGACGAAACCTACGTCAAAGCCGACTACAAGCAGCTTCCGGGACAGGAGTTTTATACGGCAAAAGGAAGGGGAAAGGTAGCAGATATTTTCAAGCACACGAAACTGTCAAAGTTCACAAAGAAATATCTGGTTTGGCAAGCCATCTGTACCTGTGGCTTGAAAAGCAGCATTTTCATAGCTTCCGGGACTGTCAACCAAGAAATTTACGTGAAAAGAGTGTTTGGAATAAACGTCTGCTGCCTTTCCTGAAGAAACACGGTTGTTCCGTACTGTTTTGGCCGGATTTGGCATCTTGCCATTACGGTAAAATGGCCGTGGAGTGGTACGCCGCCAACAACGTGCAGGTGGTTCCCAAGGACAAGAACCCTCCCAACACGCCAGAGCTCCGCCCAATTGAGAAATACTGGGCTATTGTCAAGCGGAACCTACAAGAAGACCAAAAACTGCTAAGGACGAGCAGCAGTTCAAGGCAAACTGGCTTTCTGCGGCGAAGAAGGTGGACAAGGTGGCTGTACAAAATCTGATGGCAGGGGTCAAGCGTAAGGCCCGGCAATTCCGGATTTGGAAAAGCGGAAGCCTAACTGAATATTTTCCTGAATTTTATACTAATTGAACTTGAAAAGAAATTTAATTTGATTTTTAAATAAACGATTTCACCGATTTACGCGTTTTCCACTTGACCAAATTTTGACCGTATCACCCTTTATATGAAAACAATTTTATGATACACAATTTCGCTCAAAACTTCAATTTTATGCCGAAAATGTATCTTTCCGGCTAAATTCGCTTCTGGACCACTGTGCATTGCTCGCTCTCTGAAATGAGTAAAAGAGAAACAACGGGATGGATGTTGTGTTCTGGATAAATCCTAGAGAAAATCCTCTGAAAGGAAAGAGTTATAAATTTGCCATAAAATATAGAATCATTTAACTGTGTGATTAATTTTATTCTATTACGTTCTGGTAGTCTAAGTTTTAGTCGGATAGTTCACAATCCTTTAGTTTGATGTTATTGAATATATTGATTCATCTACTGTTTGGCGTTTTTGCTTGTCTTTTTTAATGTAAAAGTTTCCCAGAATTTTTAAATATTATCGTTTTTAAAATTAAGCATCGTGCTAGAAAAAAAAGTATTCGAAATTTCGCAGAAAAGATACAGCTGATCCAATTGCTTACTTTATATATGACATAATATGAAAACAAATTAAACAAAACTACATGAAATAAACGGTTATTCCAATATGGTTATAGCGACTGCTCCAGAAAGTATAAGCACATCTTGTTTTAACTCTCTCTTTCCTTTAGCATTTCAGGCATATTGCTTTCACAATTAGCTTATTGCTTGCTCTCAATATAGTGTTCTAGATGCACTTCCACAGTTATTAATTGAGAGCTTTCGATGCCGGATTACCAATTTTTGCATTAGAATGATTGGCTGTCGTGCATGCACAATCATACATGTCTGTGCCGAGTGGAGCGAATTTCCTGGGCCAGACCGAGAATCGAATTCAGCCACTTCCAGCATGCATTGCTTTGTAGCTGCGCCTATACTGACTAAGCTAAAGGAGGAACTTGTTTAAACGGTCACTTTGAATATAATGAAATATTTCAACATATTTTGGCTGCGTCCTTTTTTTTGCACATTTCTGAATGACATAGCATCAAAAAAGTGCTCAGTTTTGTTTTACCTATCAAAATGCGCTGTCTTCCTTCGGAACAACGAAAAAGTATCGTGCACAAATGGTGCACTGTGAGCGGACTCTCCTTGAGAAAATTGGCCAAGGAAGAGGGTATAAGCATCGGAGTGGTACGATCTGTGATTCAAAAATAAAGAGAACAGTGTACGTTTGAAGATGCGCCGAAGAGTGGTCGGAAATCCGGTCCTGTTAGTCCAGATATCGATAAAAAGATCAGGGATGCCGACAAGCAAAAACCAGCGACTTCCGTTAGAGATGTTGTGAAAAAACTAGGGACCTCGTCGAGTAACGTCATGCGTGCCAAAGAAAGACTTGGGCTAAAAACATACCGGAAGCAGAAAAAGCCCAAAAGGAACCCAAAACAGGCCGCGTCCGTGAAACCACGCCCACGGCCCGCAAACGCTACGATTCGTTATTGTGTAGAAATTCTGGGTGTATAATAATGGATGATGAAACGTATGTGAAACTAGATTACAAAACGCTTCCCGGACCACAATTCTATACTGTAAGCGAAGACAAAGACATCCCCGAAACGGAGAAGGCAATTTTTACCGAAAAATTCGGTAAGAAGGTTATGGTTTGGCAGGCAATATGCGAGTGTGGTAAAACATCTAGTCCGTACATCACAACGGAGACGATGAACACTCAGAAATACGTTAAGGAATGTCTCCAGAAGCGATTATTGCCGATGATCAGGCAGCACGAAGGTCAAGTAGTGTTTTGGCCTGATTTGGCGTCATGTCATTACGCAAAGGACACTTTAGAATGGTACAAAAGTCAAAATGTATGTTTCGTGCCGAAAGACATGAATCCGCCGAACTGCCGGAGGCACGGCCAATCGAGACTTTTTGGGCTTTAACCAAAGCAAAGCTTCGAAAATTCATAAAACCAGCGGACGACATCCAAAAATTTAAAAAAGATTGGCCAAAGTGGTCAAGATGGTGGGAAGTACCACTGTGCAGAAGCTAATGGGTCATGTTCGAGGAAAAATTTGGAGTCTTGGCTATGATGAAATATTTTGATTAAACGAGAGTAAAATATCATATAAAACACAAATACAAATATGATTTGCCAAATAAAATTATTAAAACTAAAAAAACCATGACTTTTTTTGTTATTTTGAAAGTGTGCTTATATTTTCTGGAACAGTCTATATGTTACCATCTTCCTTCCATGCAATGGTACTAAGGTCATTATATAACAAGGGCCCGGCATAGCTAGCAGTCATCAATGATACATATCAGTTCGGCTGTGCACATTATGCTGCTTAGCGACGTGTCTGGCCATGGCAAGGTAACGGATAAGTCTCGCTCCAACCGCATTGGATTGCAGTGACCAATCAGTTGCATTCACCTTCTGCTCTGGAAGAGCAACTACGCCGAGTGCGTTACTTTCATAATAGTTTCCTTTCACAGACTTCAATATC
>JASCZW010006913.1:0-106039 GCA_034211315.2 Aedes japonicus | reverse complement strand
ACCAAGAAATTAAGTGGTCATTGTACCAAAAACCTCAACAAACCCACAAAATTGCCCAGAACTACGACCAATAGAGAGATTATTGTGGCTCTGATGAAGCGGGAGTTTTCTGGAAAGAAGCAAAGAAACGTAAAGAAAGCATCAAAACACTTTCAGCAAATTTGGACAAAGACGGCTTTCTACGACGCCGTGAAGAATCTCGTACAAATCCTGGGAATTCGACGGAGTTAAGCGCAAAAGTCCTGAAAAAATCTTTATGCAGATACCGGAATAACTCATGTTTTGGTCTTCATGAATTTGTTAAAACACATCCCATGAATCTCGAAATAAAGCCAAACTACGACGGAAATATAGTCGCAAAATTTATGTTTTATTCATGTTTTTGAGATGTCCGCACTGGCGGATTCAGACCTTACAACAACAAAACCAAAGCTGAAACGAATATATTCGATCAATTAATAAAAAGAATTTTCCTGGAACACTGATGTAGGTAATCTGCACAACTTTATTCCAAAAAGAATTCCTGAAATCGGTCTTCGGACCTAGGCAGTTACAGTCGTCATCACATCTAAAATTTTGTGCATTTATTTTTCTCCATACACAATTACTTCTCAGGCTTCACATGTGGTGATCGGAAAACATCACAGCTTTTACAAAAACCAATTCTATCTCTCGCCATGGCTACTATTAAACTATTTTGTTCATTAGGTGAAAATTGTTTTAAAAAGCTTAGTTTTAAGCTAGGCACAAAGAAGGTTTTTTTAAAGAAGGTTGTGGCACTCCAATTCATGCGCACCACGGAAGATGCCTTCGGCCTCCGAAGGATTTCTGGCAAAACGGATGCTGGGTCAAAAGCCGCTAATGGCTTTCTTTGAAATGTCCGCTGTCTCGTCGCATATGCAGCATAGTAAACAGCTAACTTTACCAACTCGAGCGAGCTTCCTGAAGCAGAGCATAAGGCGAAGAAGATTGAGAATTTTGTTTTGGATTCCATGGCTACACTAAGTATACGATTCGCTAACATTTCAACTCCCCTCATCTTCACTGCGGCAAACTCAACAAATTTACGAAAATACTTGCGTCATCGCCACGATGAAGTCCTATCACTGATAACGAAACAGCTTCTAGTGGAGGTAAAACAAACAGTGAAGAAGTTATGATGTTTTGTGTATTTTATTCCTCAGGATTGTCACGTAATGTTGTTATGTAATGTGAGATTAGAACCTACCATCATTGCGAGGATTACCTATGACTGTTCTCGGCAACTTGCCCCGAGAGAATAGCCTACGTGATGGCTTGTTGTAGCAGGGCCAGTTGATCTCAATGAGCACCTTCGAAAGACTATGGCCAGAAGGCCGCGTGTTTTCAAATGACAAGGGACTGGCGAACTCCACGAACCCTTGTCCAGTGAACAAATTCTTCAACTGCCTTAGTCTACCCCCCAGTTATACAGTTGTCATAGGAACAGTGGAAATTTTTAACATATATCATATATTCAAAGAATAAAATTTTAAACGCATTTTTCACTGCTTGTTATTCGTTTAGGACTCATATGCTTTTACACAAAGGTTTTTTATGCACGGGGATACACAAGTTCAACTTTAGTATCGAAAAAATACGTAATAGAGTTGATAAATTCACTTAAACTTTTTAAATTGCACTTGATATTGTTCTTTCCTTGTATTCCTCCCATACGCGGGGTAACGATCTGTGATGATGTTGTTTTGAGAAGGAAATACTTTCTCATCACCATGAGGTTTTAGGAGTAGACAGTATATTTTTTGCTAGAACAAAGCTAGCCAGTCAAGGTGGTGTATTCGGTCACGCCTTGACCTACTCCCGCATGGGGATGCTTGGCAAAAGTTTGTGTTTCCTGTTTCGGAATACTACCTCAAAATGCCCTCCGCTCAATTTCAAACTACTTCTAATATCTAATTTTCACAGCCTGCCGTGAGCTAACGGAACTATCAATACTTTCTCTTCACAACTTTGTTCTAGCAAAAAAAAAAATGCTGTCTACTCCTAGAGCCTCATGGTGATGAGAAATTATTTCCTTCTCAAAAACAACATCATCACAGATTTTTAAATTGCACCGATTTTGTTTGTATACGTTACTTTTCCATGCAATGGTCAAAAACAGTTCTTAAAATTTTGAGTGTTTACACCAAAATTGTGATTTGTTTTTGAAAACCTGCCATATGATTACTTTTTGCCCAAAACATAAAATGTTATTTGAACTAGGTCGATAAGTTGTTCCGTTCGGGAGTTATCGCTGAAAACAAAACCGTGTAAAAAAATCGTGTAAAAACAACTGTGTAAAAAACCTTTGTGTATATGCTTTGATTCAATGTGAAATTGGATCAATAGTTCATCAGAAATACTTATACATTCCCAAGTAACACGCCTTATTATATTAACGTTTGCATTAAAAAATGGATTTTTCATGGGTTTACCCTCACCCGCACTGACAAACTACCCATGCAGCATCAATCATAGTAACCCATGAGCCAGCAGACGAAATTTGACAGCTCGAACTCTAACCGTGATGGCAAAACTGTGAAGGCAACTCCGTTCAGAAGTGTTTGCGCGTTCAAAGTTAACGGCATCCCACCGCGTCGAAAACGGCGCTCGTGTGACAATTAAGTTCCTGCTTTATTATTGCTCAGTACTGCTTCCACCGGGCGCAGCGGACAGTTTGGCGGATTCATGTCCTTTGAACAAATGGACAGAATTGGCTCTCATACCACTCCAGGACACTTTTAGAATAGTGGCATGATGCCAAACCTAGCCAAAATAGCGAAGCTTCGTCGTGCTGCTACAAGAACGGCAAAAGGCGCTTCTCGAGGCACTCAGATTTGCAGATCTCGCCATTTACTGTGCCTTTGTCACGAAAGGCTCACTCCTCAGTCCGCAAGAGCAGATGGCCTGCCAAATGAGAGTTTGGAGGCGAACTTCGACATTTTCTTCTTCTTAAATTAGTCGTCCACATAGAACTTGCTCTTGCCGGTGAAAAACTCAACCCGGAATTTGCTTAGAAATCGGCTTTATATACGTTTCGTCGTCCATCGCACAGCAGCCATATTTTGTCAGCATCTTCTCGTAGAGCTTCCGTGCCGAGTTTCAGCCGTCGATTGTTGCCGCTCATCGCGGTTTGAAGTTCGTACCTTGTATGTATGTAGTCCAGCTCTCTTCTTTGCATTCTGGACGTAGCTCTGCGACATGCTGATCTTTCAGCCAAATCACGGCTTGAGACGTTGGGATTTGCTTTAATCATCCGCTTCACCTTTCCCTTCGTCTTTTGTTCTCCGGTCCCGGTTTTCTTCCAGCTCCTTTGCCGTGGTCCAACGTCAACCGCTCCTGGAACCGCTTCAACACTCTGGAGACGGTTGAATGGTAGAATGTTCAACATTTTTCCCAACTGCCGGTGCGACAGGTCAGAAATTCCAGGTGTTTGGAAAGAATTTGTTCTCTCGACTCGCGTTGGTTCACCTCCATTTTCGTTGAATCGAAAAACACGACTTCGAGTTTGACAGCATATAAACAATACACATCAATGAGAAAGTGTGCAAAATTTGGTTGATTTTTACCCAATGGTAAAAAAGTTATGCCCTGTTGAGTCGTGTTCGCCCCTTTATAAGCGAAATATTAAGCAAAACTTCTTGAGCATTCTGAATAGTAATTTGCCAACCACCCATCAATTAAGGTTGTTGAAAAACCTACAATATTCGTCAGTCTCCCATCCAGATGGAATTATCTTGAGACATGTTTCGTCTCGGATTGTTTCCCGTATTCTTTCGTATAAACATTCTTTTTGCGGACTTGCTTCTTGGATGTAGCTTTGAACTGTCAAAAGAATTTTCTGGCAGCAACTTTTTCTTATTTTTTCTAATCGTTTCTCAAGCTTATTGCTTGCTCTCCAACTTAGTGATTCCAAATACACTTTCACAGTTATTATTTGAGGAACTTTCGATGCCAGGTACCATGTTTGCATTAGTAGGATTGTGTGACAAGTACAATCATACCTTATGCCTAGGGAGTCGAGAAATTTTCTTTAACGAAAGGCTTCGCGGGGTACAAACTTTTATCAGAAAAAGTCATCCTCTGGCGGTTTACATACATTGCATTTGCACACCGACTTAATTTGGCAGTTATAGATTCATGTACAAATATATCTACAAGGTACTAAATTATTCAGCACACTTAAACTCTCTGCACGCATTCTTATCGCAGCATGATAACCATGCGGTATTGAAGATCTAGGAATGAGTACAGGCTCACATGATCTTGGCCGTTTGAGTCAAACCAGGTGATGCTGCCGTTTCGAAGGTTGTCGGGCAGTACCTAATTCAAAACTATGCCGCGATCAAAGAAACGCTTCAAGCCGAAGTCGATGATGGTAAACACAAGGAATCAGTTCAAGCTATTGGAATTGTTTTGAATAGCATAGCTCAAAACATATACAAAGATAAACTGATTCATGATGGCTACTAAAAACTGATAAAAATTCAGATGGAATGACTTGCGATTACCGGCAGTGCAAATCATTTAAGTTTTTTTTATGTTTTTTAATAGGTAATCGACAATGTTGTAGGACATCCAAATCAATCCCAATTTTGAAATAAATTTAAAATGTTCATTGACTCAATGTTGCTCTGCTTACTGAGCAGATGGTAGGATTTCAATCCCAGGCCCGTCCCCTTCCTTGCCATTTGTCACTTGCTTCGTTCTATCACTACTAGATTTAAAATAAAAAGCAGTCTACTGCGCTTTCATTGATCGCATCGCTTCCCACAGTACATCTAAAGAAAACCTAAAAATTCTTAATAATCCATATAATCTAAAATAAACTCACTTGCACATAACTATCCTTCCCTTGACAATTGTCTCTAACAATGTTTGTCAAACTAATCATCCTTCCCGAAGATCGTGAGGACGTGGCCGGGGCTGATACTGATTTATAAACAAAATGAATTAGTGAACTTGTTCTGATTCATCAATAAAAATAACCTGTTCCTATGTCTATAAACGAAAAAAAATCCTTCGAGCAGGCCTCCTTCAGGCCCCCTCCAAACTAATTGTCTAGCTCCGCCAATGCAGGAAGTGTCAAACGTGCTACGAGACGGCGACGAACAGTTCGACCGGAAACTGATAACTGAATGGTTTCCTGGATCTCGCGGACGGTTACCTTCGGGTTCTTCTTGACTTCGCGCATGATCTTGGTGTCCGTTCTCGCATCCGTTTTCCGCTTCCTACCTCTGCCAGGGGCGATCCACCACTGATCCAAACGTTTTAAGCTTCAGAAGAATTTTGCCAACCGCTGCCTTACTGATACTGTACTTCTTAGCGACAGCCCGGTGCGATTCACCGTTTTGCACATCACGAACGACCAATTTTCGGATACACAAGGGAATTGCTTTCGAAAGCAGTGCGTTCTCCATTTTTTTTCAATTGAATCAAATGTGATCACGTATACAAATGCACCAGGTTGAGCCGTTTGCTTCAAAACATGTCAAAATATCAAAACATAAACAATCGAGGGTCTTCCAATGAAACTTATCGAAAACATATCGATTTTTGAAGTGGGCACTTTATTGTGTCACTGTTTTTTTCAACACAAATTGGTTTTTTTCTTTAAGTAAAACTCCTTTTTTCAGTATTCCATGAGTGAAACTTAAAAACAATATAAAAAATAAAATAAGAAAAAATACACTGTGTTAACTTTAATTTGAACCAAGTAAATGAGAGAAATTGAAAAAACGAAGAGGTGGGCACTTTATTTTGCCTATCAGTGTATATCTAACTGAGTTGGAAGAGCTCAGGTCAGGCAAGATCTCACCAATTTGCCGTTAAAAACTTCTACTTTAGATACAAGTAGATAGTAGAGCTACTGTATCAATATCAGTCATAAATGCGAGTCCGTATCCGCTTTAAACAATGAGAATTCCGATGCTATATCCGCCATTGATGCTCCACGCTACTCCGTTTGTTGCAGTATTTTGTCAAATACCGAGCTTACTTCCCACGTAAACTCTTGTTCACTCGATAGGAGAGCTCGATTATATGTGGTGTCATCGATTTTTCTCATTTTCCGCTCTCGTGTTACTTAATTTCACAGTCAACGACATCGTCGTATGATGTTAACCTCTAATTAGTTTACTGGCCACGTCTATGGTGATGGTTTTCGACTGCAGGGTTCACTTTGTCGATGTTAATCAAGATTCTCTCCCATATTTCAAAACACTTCAAAAGTCTGTACAAATACAAACATGACTGTATATCTGGCACCACTGCCACAGAGCTAACTCTAAGACTGAATGGTCCTTAGGGTATCTTCAGCGGTGGTCCAAACCGTGGATGGGATTTATGTTTTTAGATCAAACACAAAAACTTCGCTGCACCGGTGTTGTAAAGTTTGTTTTATATAGGATCCATTTTGCTTCCTTTTAAATCTGGTATATGTTTTGATCTATTCTTGCAGCAATTTGAAACAATAAACATACCGTTCCAAAACACTACACTACACTGGAATAAATCGATCTATTTAGAGCAGACACTGCTTGTCTTTTAGACGACCATCTTGTATCAGAATATCTTTCAATGAATTCACAAAGGCTCTTTAAGAGCACTCCATCGCGTAGTTGTATTACTAAAATATTTAAAACTTTCTTGTACAGTTCCAAAGAAAGTTATCATTGTAGGTGAAGAGCTGGCTGCATGAACTCCGACGAGATTTAAACTGTGGACAGCGCAAGGATTAAAACGGGCTAGAATGGTAATTTAAAACATTTTGACCTATGCTCCATTCTCAGTCCCCGCCATATTAAGCTGCTCAAAATATACATTTAACGATAAGTACATAATCAAATACTCTCGGGTGGCCCATGCGTAGTTATATAGGATAACGCTGTAGGCAATGATTTTAGAAAGTAGCCTGACTTTAAACATCGATGGACAAAGAAAGGCGTGAAAACTAAAGGAGGAAATGATCGAACCTTTCGCAGTTATGGCCCAAGCACAATGATAACGGCAACGGCAAACGGCAAAGCCCGATCTGAGTATGCCTGCTTGTCGGAAAGAAAACAAGCTAGATTCAAGCCGATTCTAATTGGACACATCGAAGTCATTTGCAGCAACTGTCAAAATTGCCGTTTTCCGTTCCGTTTCCGTTATCATTGTGTTTAGGCGGTTAGCATGATATGTACATCAGTACACTGTTAATTTATGTACTATTAATTTTTGAAAGTAAATTAAATAAATTTGTGCAAAAGGTTGTCACTACAAAATATTGGATTTCAGCGCCCCTGTGCCTAGGCGCCCCTGGCGGGGGCCACTTTCGCCACCGCCTCACTACGCTCCTGGTAATGCTTATAAACTGTAGAATTCCATCAATTTTAAGGAAATTCATGTTTAATTAAGTAAATATATTTGTTTTAATTTTATTTTTGGCTTCAATTGTGCCAATATTCACCCTATAACTAAATACGCATATGATTTGGAGCATGATACGCAGTAAAGCACTAAATACGTTTTGGATATTTTTCTACCATACAAAATTTACCGCAAAACTGGAACTTTTTCCTTAAATATTATTTACTACTAAATGAATCAGATGAGCAAAGAAACGAGCAAAGCAGAACAACAAAAACCAACCACGATATCACAGTGAAGTTTGATAAAGCTATGTCCATTTAGAATCCGGAATAATAAAATGATCTGTATCTCGGTAACCGATTGACGTACAAATAAGTTTAATACATCAAAACAGAGGTAATTTACTGTATTTTCAGGAAAAATATTAATATGGGCAATATCAATCAAATCATTTCTCTTCGTTTCTAATGAAAATTCCTCCCATTAAACGCTGCACACCTCCGGAGTCAACTTCCTTGGCACTTTTGTTCCACATTTTGGTCATTTGAGTCGCGTCCGAGCCGCTTTTCCAGCTTCCGCTTCATCATTGCCAAAAATCTCTTAAAGGGCCGGAACTGCGGGCAGTTGGATGGGTTTATGTTTTTATCGAAATCTACGTTATTATCGGTTTTTTTTTTTTTTTTTTTTTTGTGAGCTCTTGTCATTTTTCGCGTTATATGTTTATTTTTTCCATAAAAGTTGAATAATGTGTTATTGCCGTTCGATTCTGGGAGATAAACCAATGGCCCGAGTTTTTGTGTGTCCAAGCTAACATGGTTTGTGATTGTTTTAGCTTGTAGCGACGATTATGGAACTACGGAGGTTATCTCCCAGTTTGATGGAATACAGGAATCAACCAACTGATGGTGCAGATTTATTTTGGAAAAAGGAGGAAAAGCAGCAATTTCATACAGTTGTCAACTTTTTGAGAAATTGAAGTGTCCCGAAAGCGTCAATAGCTAGCTTTGTTGAGAACACATTTTTGTGAAAAATAAGAGCGAGAGAAAGAGAGTGAGCATCAATTCAACAAGCCGGATCTTGTCAATAGCCCGGATATATTGGTAGAAGCAGAACGCTAACTAGTCAGACCCCACAAAAGGTTTTCAGACAATTGCGAGGTAGTAAGTGCTCTCAATAACGTTGAACTAAACACGTAATTGTTATTTATTTTGTTTATATCACTTTATTTTGAACCAACAATAAACGTAATTTTAACCTATTGTGATATTTATTTATGATCACATCACTTATCAAGGTGAATCCTGATCCTTTAATCCCTACCCTACTAACATAGAAAACCCTCCTTCCTGTGACCTTTGTGGGGATGCAGAGGTAAACACGGTCCCTAATCAGCAAAGGTCACACTAACTTTCCTTCCCTATTCCCAACTGATTGCAAGGACGTGGCCGGCGCCGTTATTGATTATTAAAGAAATTGAGTCACTGAAACGTGTACAGTGAGAATGGTCGGTTACTCCCAGCCCCATTCAGTTGATTCATTGTGCAATTTCACTGATTCTGATCAATCACGGAGTAGCAACCATTGATACGTGCAGTCAGTCAAGCTAAGCTAAGCTTATCGAAATCTACGTTATTATCGCGGTACCACTGGATGACTTCCCGGCTGTAGTGGCCAAAATCGCCAAATCTGGTCAAAACATCACGGGACATTATGGGCTTTAATGAAAGGTAGTACACGGTTTTTGAGGCATCCTTCCTTGTACAGCTTCAAGTTCATCGTCTTATTCGTCACGAACACTTTGGTCTTTGCTCCGCAGTTGCCAAATCATCAGTTTTTTGGCGAATTTGTCCATAAAAGCAAACTTAAACTTCGCAGGAACATCTCCTCGTGCCGTCTCACAGTGATTCCAAGGTGGAAAAAAGTCGAAAAATCGACATTCTCAGTTTACAATAAATATATGTCCATAATTTGAAGTTTCTTTTTCCAAAATTTTATGAAGATTGGATGAGAATTGTGCTCTCTACATTTTTTCAAAGGATGGGACCTACGTGGTCGTGATTTTTTGCTCCCATATAAAATGTATGAGGAATCGGAAAAAAACTTCAATTAAATATTCAAATGTCATCACACACGCGCACATACACCACAATAGGCTTATTTTGAATATTTTTTTGCCAGCTTCTCGAAAATCTGGGTTTCATCTTGCGCAATCATGATTCCGGGAAGTCAATGTCTGGGAATGTATGCGAAACACGTAAAATTTGTGAAAACCTTAATCTCACAATAGATCCAATACACCACGATTTTACCCTTTTTGCAAAGAAGTGTATATAAATATATATATATACATATGCATATAAATATAAGTATATATCTTGGGAAATCGCCAGTTAAGCCAAGGCCTAGTGGGCATAGTGTTACATACAACGAACTCAGCTCAATAAACTGAACACATGTCTGTGTGTATGTAACGAAATTTTTATCTCAGTTTTTCAAGCAACTACTGAACCGATTTGAATGAAACAATATATGAAAGGTACTGTGATCTCATACGTCGTTTTGAAAATTTATTGGAATTGGTTTACTGGTTCCGGAAATACCACCGGGGAAGTGGTCAATTTCGGACTTAGATGAAAACCCATTATGCGACACCTCAAATTAAATGAGAATTCAGAAGTAAGTTCAATGGAAATGATATTACGAGTCCAGAACCACATTGGTCACATCCGGGTTGATGTTCCGGCGAATCCCGGGAGTGTGGCCAGATTCAAATTTGGGTCAAAACTCATCATGCAACACGTCAAATAACATGAAAACTCAAAAATAAGTACAATGGTGATGATACCAAGATGCCAGGACCACAATGACCACATTCGGTTTCGTATTCCTAGTACTACCAGGGAAGTGAAAAAGGGTCAAATCTCACAATAGGTGGATCAATTGAATATTGTATTTTCAAATAAATGTACATGTAATATCACATGTAACGAATTCACTTCTTTCTTTCTTCCTTAGCGTTTCAAACTTATTGCTTTCGCTTGTTGTTTCGAACTTTGCTTGTTGTTACTAAACTGCAAACCCCATCCTTCCTAGAGCATAAATTGTACCTGACCCTTCAAAGTTCAGCGACACGCTTTTAGATAGTCTCGTGGGATTGTGGCTCATCTCTGGATCCCGAGGTTCATGGTTCGAATCCCGATTGCAACTTTTTTTTATCTGTGCAGAACATTTTTGTACGATCATTTTTTGTATTAGAGAATCGTATGAAATATGCAATAGTATCTTCTGGCAAATTTACATACGATATTTCTATGATTTCATCTCGTTTTTTTTGTCAGTGTATACCCTTCTTTTGTGTTAATAGTAAAAGGGATGAAAACGCATATTGGAATAAATCATTACAATCAATATAATGACTTAACGTACATCGTCTGATTTTTCTCATTTGAAATATACATGAAAATTGTAGTCGCCACTAAAATACTAAGAACTGGACCTTTTCATCATTGATAATATAATAAAATAAGATTTAAATTATCTATGCACATACTTTTTCTGAAAACTCATTTTATTTATGCAGAAAAAATTGAAAATCGGTCCAATTCTGAAAACCTATAAATTTGTCTAAAATTTGGTTTTGGACCACCCTATCTCAAAATGGGTCACCCTAAGGACAAAAAAAATTAAGTCATTTACTTTTCAAAACGAACTAACTTACCAAATGTTGTGAAATTCTAAGACCCACTCCTTGTTTTTGGTATACAATTACTGAATTATCAATGTTTACGAATGTTCCGGAACTTCCGGAAGACCATGCAATGGCCACTTACAGAACCATAGATTGTTCTCCACTTCGTTTTACTTACATTTTATGTACAAATGGTTTTGAAAAAAAATCACAAAAAATGCACATTTATTCGGATGTTCCGGACATTCCAGGGTACAATAAAGTGGCCATATCACGGTAGTGTGGACTAAGACGACAATTTAAATAGCATATTTGAAATAAGCGACCCAAAATTACTTGGAAACACATAGTTAAACGATGTAAAATCCAGCTTGCGGTCATATGTTCCACTACGACGCTTCTCTTGAGGCACTCGATCCACGCTTTTTCGCTCCCTGAAACGTTTGAGTGCGTCATACACGGTTGATTTGGCGACTTTCAACGTTTTTGCGATTTTTAAGGCGGACCACGTTGGATTATCATCAGGAATAACTTTTGCGCCTAGGTCAACAAACCGCTGTAAAGAATTCTTGCAGCGGTCATTTTCCGTACCGCTGCAACACAATAAGTGATTCCTAACTGAACAGAACTTTCGCTGTGGCCATTTGGCCGTATGCCGGTTTTCATGGCAGCCAATAGGTTTTATGAAAGTTCTCAAGTGGTCATAACATCTTTCACATCTTTATGGTCGTATGAAGGTTTTATTAACTTGTTTTCACAACCGTCTATAGAGTGGGTCCACTCTGTACAAATTTTGGCTTTAAAGAAGCATAGAGGAGGTGCTGATAGGAAAAACAGTTTTGAATGTAGTTTAATCAATAAAGCCTGGAGAAGTGCTATACTGTTAGAACCAAATTAAAAATTTTACTTGGGATTTAAATCTATAAAGACCTATTCATTACTTATTATTAGATAAGATTACGTAGATCCCAAAAAACTCTAAATTTGTCAAAGCTCTGACGACTTTTTACAGGCAAAACATTAACGCTAACTTGTTACTTCGATGTATTTAGATTGATCGAAATCACACGTATCTTAATTCTCACGTGTGCTATTTTAGCACCTACCTAGAGCCGATGCAAAGATACCCGGCGATTCGCAACCGGTAAATGTAAAATTAAACCCAACCGGCACTGGAAGGACGTCGTGTAAATCACAGGCCCTAGCAGCAGCAGAAGCAGGACATGTACGAGTAATTCTCATCGGAACGAACCGTGTGAAGCCATCTTTAAATTCACTGGCCTACATGTATCGTGCTTGGGTCCGTTACGGGGTTTGCAATCAAATGGAGCGTGGAAAGCCGAGAACGCGTACTATCGACCCCCCCTCCCCCTCCTCATCTGCCGCCGGTTGGTCGACCGATCAGAATAATGTGAAAACCTGTGTGTGATGCCGCTCCCCAACTTCCCAACCAGCCGTGGAGCTGCTGTTGTTATTGATGTAGGCGAGTCCAGTAGTACGCACTGTAGATTTCCAACTGTGCTTATGCTGCTGGCATCTAACTCGATCTAAACAGAACACCAGGCCAGAATGCCGGATTGATATAATAATCTCCCACCGAGCGCAGGAGAAACTGGGGGGACGTTTGGGGGATCAACATGCGTCGTAGGCCGGAGCATCATCATCATCATCTAGCGCTTGTCGTCGCGCGTAAACTGGAATGGAAGGTGGCCCCCGTCGCAAACTAGGTCACGCACAAATACAATCGAACCGTCCGCTGCGAGAAGCGCTAAAATGTTCACCACGTCGGAGGAGTTGGAATCTGCTGACACGGCGCTGATGCTGATGCTACTGATGCTGCCGGAGGTTCGGAATTGTAATCGAGAAGATGAGCCAGAACCGCTCGTTGGCTGGGCGATTGAATGTAAAAATGCCCTCCGGGTGAATACATATGCCGATGTTGTCGCTGCGTGGTGATAATTTTGGACGCTTGATGCGCGATGGCAGCATCAAAACAATGACGGGAAGGTCAACAGTGCCTTGAGCGTTTGGAAACATTTTTTGGCGCCAGCAACATAAAAGCAGAATTCACACCGAATATTTGAGCCGCGGTCGTGATGTTTCAGTCCTTCCGAAAAAGGTTGTATTTTTTCGGACTTTTGTGAACAATGCGTGAATTTAATTGCTTGTCCTCTGTCCATCCAAGTTGTAAGATATTTTCGAAATATTTTACAACTTGATCCGTTTATGTTTTTGATGTAGACTAAAGGGTGTTCCGATCAAAATTTGGTCAAACAGTAATGTGTGTGAGTCGATCAAAGTTTTTAATGATAAGTCACATTTTTTTCTTTTTCAAGTTCAGTTAATGCAGAATACAGGAGAAATATTCAGCTAAGCTTCCTTTTTACCGAATGCTTATTGCCGGGTCTTTCGTCAAAAACCAGCCATAAGATTTTGTACGGTCTCCTTGTCCACTTTATTCACCGCAGAACGCCAGTTTGCCTTGAACTGTTTCTCGCTCACAACAGCTTTCTGAGTCTTCTTAAGATTCCGCTTGACGATGGCCCAATATTGTTCGATTGGGCGAAGCTCTGGCGTTTTGGGATGGTTCTTGGCAGCATATCACTCCATGGCCTTTTTTTCCGTAATGGCAAGATGCCAAATCCGGCCAAAATAGAACGGAACAATTGTGCCGCTTCAGGAAAGGCAGTAGACGTTTTTGTAGGCACTCGCTCAGATGAATTTCCTGGTTGACGGTTCCGGTCGCAATGTAAACGTTTCTCTTCAAGCCACAGGTATAGATGGACTGCCACATCAGATATTTCTTCGTGAACTTTGACAGTTTAATGTGCTTGAAAATAACTGCCACCTTTCCCCGTCCGGTTGCCGTATAAAATTCCTGTCCAAGAAGCTGTTTAAGTCTGCCTTGACGTAAGTTTCATCGTCCTGTACCACGCAATTAAACTTCGGCTGCATCGTCGTGTACAACTTTCGCGATCGTGCTTTGGCCAAAGTGTTTTGTTTATCGTCGCGATTTTGAGTCACCACTTTCTTGTAAGTCTCGTTGTTTAGCTCTATCCACGGTAGAAGGCGCTTCTTTGCGACATCTCGGACTGTTTTTGTCGTCGCTTTGGCCTCTGGCTTTCGATTTCCCCCCGATCCAGCTTTCCTGGCTGTCGGAAAACGTTCACCAAACACTTTTAATACGTTGGTAACAGTTGATTTAGCCACATTCAACAATTTCGCCAACTTGGCGTGAGAGTAGTTTGGATTTTCGCCATGCACGTGCAAAATTTGGATGCGTTGCTTCTCTTCCTGCGACGACATTTTGATAACTGAAGTGCTAATTTCAAAATCAAAATAGGGGCATGATGCTACACGCACACATCTTAAAAATGAGGGGTGTGCAACATTTTTTAATGCACGATGAAAGAAAATGCGTGAAGTTTAAGTCGACCAAATTTTGATCGAAACACCCTTTATGTGAACTATCGTCATGCAAAATTGAAACACTTCGAACGCTAATAACTCAATTATTCCTTGATAAATTTTGAGCATGTGTTCATCAATCAGTTGGGTTTTCGTGACTATTAAATCACTTTTTAACATCGAAGGGTGCGGCAATTAAAAAGGGGAACATGACTAAATTTTAGTATTGGGTTGATGTGTGTAACTTCTGATTTATTTTTGTTGAGAGTGTATTTGTTTATGTTTATTTGCAAGAGCTCCATCAGACCTTTTCAGGAGATCCCCGGTGTTGATGCGGTGCGTGTCATGTGTGATCGTTTTCCTACATTCTCGATCTCCCGTAGAGCTTGATGAGCGTGTCTCAAGGGTGGCCCTCTCCCTATTGACACTCCATGTACACTAAGGTCTCTTTACACGTTTCACTTTTACTATGAAACTGCGTTAAAAAAGAATAAATACAGTTGATCAATTCACATGCTTAAACATTTCACAGTGATTTAGTTTGTATGTGTTACCTTATCATGGAATGTTCAAAATACGATTTTTGAAGTTTTGGGTATTCACACCAAAAATTGTGAATTGATAATGATGATGGTGATGTAAAACTACCATCTTTTGTAGCAAAGAAACTTTACATAGTAGTGGAAAAATCTGAACAACGATTTGATCGGGATTCTATTGTTGTTTGTGATCATCAAGCTCCTGTATGAAGGGCCAAAATGGGATGGACCCGTAAGCAGAGGCACTTACGCGAGGCCCGCAAATATAGGGAAGAGAATCACCTTCCACGAGCAAGTTCACACCCACAACACTAGAATTGAGCCCTCGATTGACAAAATAAACCCAATAGATGGGGTCGAAGAGCCCGCGCACGTTCCGCGAAATATTAACAAGAGGGAGAAGGCACTCCCATGCTGCCTATCCAAATCGTTTCATTTGGGTGCCCTGATGGTCCCTCCATTTCCCCGTTAGATGTTATTTAATGCAATGTTGTATTTAGTATATTTTGCAGTGGTAATTTGATTGCTTACCTTGTGTTATAAAATTTGGCTGAAATTAAAATTGGTTAGGGTTATATATCGTTCTTTACTTATTGCTTCAATTTGATGCTATGTCCGGGTTTTCTTCAAGTATGGTATTGCTCGTGGTCATGGGATAATGAAGAGAACAGGAGAAAAGAGAGAAAGCATTAGTAATTGGTAACATGTTATGCGCATGTGAGATGCGATATTGGAGATCTTTTCCGATTAATTTAGGCAGGGATTTACACCAAGAATTTACACCAAAAATTTACGAATACCGTAAAATTTTCTAAGTACTATTCCATAATGAAAAAAAAAAAACATTTCACATCTAAGCAGTACAGTGTTGTATTTGGATAGTGCTGTTGTGATTGGATATTCCAATTGTTTCACAAAGTCATCAGGTCGAGCACTTCTGTCACTCAAGTTGCTACCTTTTGGGTATGGCTTGAGCGGCGTACGAGGGGTGTTCCGGAGGATGTCTTGTAGAGTAGGCTGTTGAGTCACTAAAACAATCAACTATTGAGATTTTGTCTTTGTTGATTGGACTGATATTCTTTGTTCTTCAGCTTTTCCAAGACTATTGAGATATCGATTCTTAAATTCAATATTTCATCGTGTTCTTGTATTTCATTGAAATAAACCATCCACTGTAGGTTTAAATCGGTCCTCAAACTCAATGTTTGAACGAATGTTTGTATTCTACTGAAACAAAGGGTGTCCCACATCAAATTGCATTTCGAAAAAAAAAACGCTGTAGAAAATTACCCACTGGCTATTATTTCTTGAAAATTTGGGTAGAAGTAGTTTAGAGTGTTTTTTTTTATTGTATTTTTATCGCTGTCAGGTTTTCGAAAATTGAAAGAAATGGCGTGAACCGGAAAGCAACATCGAGAATTGATTTTGCGCAAGCATCTGGAAAATCCTCAATTCTCTCATCGGGACATCGGAAAACAACTCGGAATCAATGCATTCAACAGTGAGTTGAGTGATCAAACGTTACTACGAAACTCTAAGCATCGAACGGAAGGAGAAATGCGGTCTGACTGGATGTTCTATTAGTGATCAGGATCACAAGCGTGTCGTGAAAGTGTTTAAGCGGAATCCCAATGCTTCAGTCAGCGATGTGGCCAAAAAATTGAATCTGTCCAAGTTTGTTTTTGTTCAAAGAACCAAGATCCGTAAAGGACTGCATACGCAGAAAGTGCAGAAGGCTCCAAATCGTGATGAACGACAAAATACGGTGGGAAAGTCACAGACCCGGAAACTGCACACGCAGATGCTGACGAAACCTCATTGTCTCATCATGAATGATGAGACTTACGTAAAGACGGACTTCCGGCGGCTTCTGGGGCTACTGTTCTTCACCGCCCAGTACAAGTTGGATGTTCCGGAGAAAGTACGGAAGGCAAAACACTTTCTTCCGTGATGCAATTTAATGTGAGACACCCTTTAAACCACCCACACTTGCGAGTGGCACCAACAGCATCCTTACTTTGGTTTGAATCGGTCCTCAAAACTGATGTTTTAACATAATTTGTAATCTATTGAAATAAACCATTCATTCTTTTGAGTGGCCCCAACAGCTGTCCTTACTGTTGGTTTAAATCGGTGTCAAAATTTGAATAACTTTAATGTGCATCTCTGTATAGGGAATAAACCGTTAGTGTGTGTTTAAAAATCAATACCTCATACATTTCAGAGACAAAACATTTATCTTCAAACTACGCCGTATCCTATCGCTTTGAACGTTATTTTCTCTTGCATAACCTGAGATTAATTTATTGTTCATAATGTAGCACTGAGAGTAACTCAAGTATCCCCCATTCTTGATTAAGAAGAAGTTAAAACTTTTATCAGAACATGCTGCCTACCCGAGAAATACACATTTTCTGTTTTAGTTAACTGGATAATTCTCAGTATTGCTTAAAAAATCTTTAAAAATCTCCACATGCCAAATTTAGTTCCATTTGATTGGTAAGCCATCGAGTTATACAAAAAATTGCATTTAATTTGTTTGGGAGCCATCTCCCTAGCAGCACACTTGTTGCAAACCAGTAAAAGTTACTTCAATGTAGCTAAATTAGGTAAAAATCAAGTTGCTGCAACTAATTATGACGGTTAGGTGTTGCTTGGGCTCCCCTTCAGCCGGGAAAGTAGTCTCTAACGGGACTTATATATAACCATCATAAAGGCCCACATGGCAAATTTTGTTTCTTTTGCATGATTAGTTCTTGAATTATGCAAAAACTTTTGTCTCATTTGTATGAAAATCTTCCCTTCCAGAGAAGGGAGGGGTATCTATTTATCATAAGAACCTTCACCGGCCTCAAAAACCCTTTGATACAAAATTTCACGTCGAACGGTTCAGTAGTTTCCGAGTATTTACGGTTCAGACAGACAGACAGACAGACAGACAGACAGAATGGCAGTAAAATCCGAATTTATCAGTACGGGATCTTGTCAAGAAACTATATCTACCGAAAAGTACTGTGGTACTGTGTTTTGTGTTTGCAAATCATTCGACCAGCGCTTGACTGTGGATCGTTAGGTTGGAGGTGAAACAAAAAGTATGCTCCCGACAAATAGCCAAGAAGGTGATAGCTATTATTTAGAAAAAGCCCAATCTTTCGGTGTGGAATGCGGCTCGCAAATTTGGGGAGTCAAAATCATACGCACAAAAAGTGAAGCACAGGCAAAGGCCGGAGGTGTACAAAGTGAACAAGGTAGACAAAATCTTCAACCATTGTCTTGATCTTACTAGGCGACAAAACATACGTACTGAAGACTTTAAACAGTTCTCTTGTAAGTGGCGAACTAGCTCAGGTGACTGAAAGCCACTCTAACAAAGATACTCGAAAAGATAATAAAATAAACAGCTTCCGGGTCTGGCTTTTTATACCACAATGCAAACAAATGCCGTTGCCAAGCATTTCTGGACAAATAAGGTGTCCAAATTCGTGAAGAAGTACTTGATTTGACAGGCCATATGTAGTTGTGGTTGAAAATCTGAAAGTTTCGTTTCAATAACGAATTGTACGAGAAAGAACGTCTGCATATGCGGTTGCTACCGTTTATCAGAAACCACGACTCTCCGAAATCCGTCCTGGAATGGTTTAAAGTACAAGAGGACAAATACGTGCCAAAAACAGCCTATTCAGCAAACTGTCCAGAACTTCGCCCAATAGAGAAGTACTGGGCTTTAGTTAAGCGGAAACTTTTTTAAATGCACGATTAAAAAAACTACGTCATATTTGAGTCGACCAATTTTTGACTGTTCCATCCTTTAATGTTGAAAGTCAATCTATTTCAATATTGAAACTGATGCGTAGAAATATTCGAGGGATCGTAAAGAAAGATTTCCTGTAAAATTATATCTCCTGAAACTGACACTTACGCAATTCGACGAAAAATTTGATTGAATTTATTTTCTCATCTCTCGGTATCAGGGAACAGAAATTTACATGAAATTTCGGTAATGTGTGTGCCTATGCCGTAGGTGTATAATTAAACTATTCTGAAGACTGACTACCAGGAACGACTGAAAGCTCTCAATTAATCGCCGTGGAATTGCATCCAGATCGCCAAAATGCGATGAAACGTCCATCACAGAAGCAATAAAAACAAATCCAACAAGAAGTGTGACTGGTTTTCACCAGCGGCCACGGCATGGCGTGACGTTGCACAAGTTACCGGTATAGTTTTTCCCAACCAACTCTCACGCTTCTGGCCGATCGCAGCAACATCAAAACATTCCTACCGACTAACAACTGCATCGGTCACCTGCACCGAAATCCAAGCTGGCCGCGGCCTGTGCCGCTGTGATGCGCGCTCAGCAACCGGCAGCCCTGTTCCAAGTGTGCGGCACAAACAAACGAGCGCATAGTTTATGTTTATTGATGGAAATGTTACGAAACTTTCTCAATTACAAGTGAAAGTAGTTTTCTTCTAAAGCCCAGCGCACACATCCAAGCGGTTGCGACGACGGCTGATTTCCATCACTCGGCTCCCTCGAATCGTGTTTTTGCCTCTTCGTTTGAACCGGCCACTTTGGAGATATTTAAAACGCAAAGCCAACTTTGCTTGCACTTTACTTGTTTTCAGTTATTTCTGTTCCCCCTGTTCCCCTCCCCCTTCCCAGCAGTGGGTCCGATTCCGATTGCTGTGTAACATGAGCAATTGCCATGTAAAAATTATTTTTCCTCATTCGGCCGGTTTTTCCACACGCAGCGGCCGCAGCAGAAACCTCAAAGTGCAAATTACTTATCGCATCGTCGCGATCGAGGCAAAGTAACACCTGGCCGGTCGGTGCTAATCTACTCGAACATTCGAGAGAAAAGTCTTCCAACTGGCTGATTGGGTGGAAACACTTTCTGTCCGAGCGGACGAAGGCGACGACGCCAAGCGACAGGTGAAATTTACACCCACGGGGACTCTAGATTGATAAATAATAGTGTTTAGGTTTTGATGGGAATTTTAACTGGGATCATTCGTTTGCTTTTCGCGGAATCGATGAATATGGTGGGCGAAGAGATTTTGAAAAGAACTGAAAACGAAAATCATTGTTATTTTGCGAAGTTACGATGAATTTGTAAAATTGTCTTGACAGTTCTATAATTATTTTAGATTGTTTTTACGGATTTTGAAGATTCACGTGACTTAAAAGAATTCCAGAGGTTACTTAATAGTATTCCAGCCAACATATAATTTAACGCTTAAACCAAGCTATTTAGCACTATAAATCCTGTCAACGTTATACTACGGATACTTTTCTTTCAGTGTAGCTTTCGAATTATTTCACGGATCGCTGAAACGTTTCTAGACAAAATAGTCAAAAGGTCGAAAGTAACATTTGTAAACAATGACTTCTAGCGCATTTTTCTGGGATCTGCTTGCTCCCACGAACCAAATAGCACCAGAAATAGATATAAAGAGTTATTACCTTCCCGTTGGTAGTGGATGTAGATGTTAGCAACCTGGCGTTTTCAGGAAATTTAAGTTTTAAGTCATTGTTTACAAATGTTACTTTCGACCTTTTGACGATTTTCTCTAGGTTTTATTTATATGACAGCTAAAGTTCTCCACATTATTTCGCGGTACAAAATATTTGCACATTCTTGTTACATTCAGTAAAATGACGTCAAATCATGGGGAAGTGCGTGAATGCATTTTGTACGAACGGCAGCAAAATTCGAATTTATCGGTACGCGATCTTGCCAAGAAACTAAAACCACCGAAAAGTAGCGTGTTTTTTGTTTGAAAATTATTTGACCAGTGCTTGACTGTGGATCGGAAGGCTGGAGGTGGAACAAATCGAAAAGTATGCTCCCGACAAATTGACAAGAAGGTGGTAGCCATTATTGAGAAAAGTCCCAAGCTGTGTGAAATGTGGCTTGCAAAGTTAGGAAGTCAATATCATACGTACGAAAAGTGAACCAGATGCAAGCACTGAAGGCGTACAAAGTGAAAAAGGTGCCCAACCGTGATGACAAGCATATTCCACTGCAAAAAGTCGTGCTAAGGAACTTCACACCAATTTTTTCCAAACATTTTCTTGTATCATAATGGATGACGAAACATACGTACTCCAAGACATTAAACAGATTCTGGGTCTGGCTTTTTATATCGCAATGCAACTGAACACCGTTGCCGAGCATTTCCGGACAAAGAAGTTAACTAAGTTCCCAAAGAAGTATTTGATTTGGCAGGCCATATGTAGTTGTGGTCGAAAATTTTAAAATTTCTTCTCCACCAGCTCTATTAATAAGAATGTGTACGAGAAAAAAATGTCCGCAAAAGCGGTTGTTACCGTTTATCAGAAGCCACGACTCGGTTTTGGCTTGTTTTGGTCTCTTGTCACTATGCAAAATCTGTCCTGGAATGGTAGAAGGTAAAGGAAGGCAAATACTTACCAAAAACAGCCAATCCACCGATCTGTCCAGAAACTTCGCCCAATGGAGAAGTACTGGGCTCTAGTTAAGCGGAAGCGCTTCAAAACAAAAAAGAAAGCAAATGTTACCGATGGTTTCAAGAGAAAATGGAGCATCGTCAGGGCGGGCGTATCTGAGAATACCATACGGAACCTGATGGAGGGTATACCAAAGAAAGTCTAAGAGCTTAACAGAAAGAATGATTAACATCAACTTAATCAACTGTTTCTAATGTAGATATAACTCAGTTCTTGTGAAATAAACAATCGGTTTTGTTGAATTGTGTGTATTTTTTTTGCTGCTATTATTTTGGTATCCAAAATTTTACGTGGACAGGCTTTTATCGAATTTAGCGAATGCATGCAAACATAAACAAACACAGTGCTCGTTTTACAATTTGAAGGAGCACCTCGTGAAGGTTTACCTGAAAAAGGTCACGGTCGCAGAATCGGATTCTCGTTAGACGAACAAACCACGTATGGTTCAGACGAACTACATGGACCAATCCAGCGAATGCAGAAGAGACTTCTCTGCCGCCATTAGTATTAGTTAGCAGTTTCACTAATACAATCGTTTTGCTGGTTGAAAATAAAAAAACAAACCGTTGTCAACCTGAACATTTTGACAGTTGATCTCGTGGTTGAAAACAATAAGCAAATCGATCCTATACGTGTAAAGCAGCACGCTAGTGTTAGTCAGATCGCTCAGCGAGAACCTAAGTCAAGCAAAACAATGCATTAGGTCCTAAGTAACAATGAGAGACTCTCTTTGTCGACTTTCTCTTAGGGCTCCTACGGCTATGTAGAAACATGTTCAACTTTTTTCAACATACAGTACGGTAGTATAGAGTGTGATAAGGCATTCAATGCGTTGAAAACATCACCAAATCGTTTAATATACAAGCTATTAACCAAAGAGAATCTCTCATTGTTACTTAGGACCCTATGCATTGTTTTGCTTGAAGTGCCGGGAGTGCAAAAATTTGTGAAGCTTGTACAGTCGAATTGTCGTCGCGTTGCAAGAAAATTTTACTGGACATGTATATCAGTGGGAAAACCGTTTGGTTCGAGGTCCATTCGCCAGCGCGTGAGATTTGTACCTTCACAGAGGATTCAACCATAACTCACCGCAGATAATACAGAGTGCTCTTTTATTCAGTGGTAAATAGACAGAGTGAACGTGTGCGTCAGTGAGGGGATGGCTTGGAGTGAGTGAAATCTTTTAAACGATCGCTCTCACGTGTCGTGCTCTCGGCTGCGATCGCTGCCACGTACACTTGTGCGAGAACGCACCAGTGCTTTCTCTGTGATTCGCTGGTGCGGTTGATAGTGAAAACTTCTTCGGATTTGTACAATATGTCCGAAAAAAGGAAGCGGGCAGAAACATTCTTCTTTCTTCCTTTGCTATATAGCGCCAAAGCGAATTTGCAATCACTGCTGTATATTAGCAGAAGAGCCCACGCCAGTGAGCTTACTGGGACGCACACGACCTAGGGGTGAGACAGCTCTACTCTGAGTTGCTTTGATGCACCGAGTAACTCGCGAGTAACTCAATATACCTTAAAATCGAATCAATCTTCTTCGGTTTATATCAGTTGCCAGGGTTTCAAAAAGTTGACTTCCAATTTGTTTGAAAACATTGTGAACATTCTGCTAATGGCAATAGAAGATTGATTTGCTAAAAATCGATTCTAAGAAGCTTGATGCTTGGGTCGGAGTGAAGCGGGCTGAGCCCATTTGCCTCTTCTCCTGCCCTCGTTCCAAAGCACCAGTTCACAGTCTGGCCGTCTGGTGGAATGATGCTGCATTAGCAAATAGCTGGTCAAGCCAAAACTGATTGGTTGATTCAAAGTATGATTAAATTGGAGACATAAAAACAACTTCATCTCGAAAGAGGCAAAGTTTTACACGAATAGTAGTAAATACGATATCAAATTGTACGAGCAAATCATATTGTAGTTTAAGTGAATGTTGTTTGTTTTCAAAAACAGAGTTCAATAGAGAAACTAAAAACAAAATTGAAAGTGTCGAGAGCTCTTGTACTAGCGTTGGTTGGTTTGACAGCTGCTGTGCAGAAACAGAGAGAAAACAAATGACAGTGCTCGCTTGCTGAGCAACAAGGGTTACTCGAAGTACCTCAAAAGCAACTCTGAATTTGCTCGCGATGAGTAGCTGTCTTGCCCCTTGCACGCGACAGGGAATTTATCTGCATTTACTTCTGTGAATTTGAGAGCTCTTCTTCTCACTCTTGAGCGATCGAGTGTTGTGTGAATAAAAACCATTTTTTATACTCACATGCGCTACCCGCAAGCAAACGCGGGGGTGAATATACACAAGAGAGAAAAGCTCTCGTTGAGGTAGGAAGTGTGTGTGAAAAAATTTAAATCTCTATTTACCACATTGAGGATATGGACATCACTGCAGGTCAGTATTAAGTGCGTTCAAGACAAGGGGAATCGAGCACAGCAAAATAGTTTGACTATTTGCATTCAATTCACATCGAAAGGTTTCCGATTAAGTACTTTTGTTCAATATTGCAACACACTCATTATGTCAGTTGCTCCGGTTTGACATTTACGTTTAAGGAAAATAAAGGTTTCAGTTCCTAAACTCAGCAGCTGCGCTTATTCTGTCAAGCTGCTTCATTTCGATTTGCAGTGAATTAAAATGGCTTTATCAAATCGAGTTGATAGAATCCATGTCAGCCACCCTTTGGTTCAAGATCAAAACAGATTTTTCCCAGTTGTACGGTTGCGTAATTAGCTGCCGCAATACCAGCATCGACGGAAGTGTTGAGTTCGGTGCGAAGACGATTACGTTACTCTTGGTGGCTGAAATTGTACAGGCACCTCAACCGGAAGGATTTCGGACGTTCCATCCAATAAACCGCTGAAGAAGGTCGCACGGCCAGTATTCTTAAAGCACGGAAGATACCATTCAACATGTTGAAAACGAGCTAGGACGCGTTCGGTAAGCTTGCTGTAGGAGGCGTGCTCACAAAGGTTTGTATTGGAGGGCTTGGTATAAGGTCCTCCATTGTATTGGTGCCTTACCAGCTGTTCATCGTTAGGACATGTGACGCAACGTGTATGCTGGAACTTTATTGGAGTTTTGGAGTGCCAGTACTTGCTTTTTCGAATAAATACTTGCAGTATATGCCTGGTCAACATTTAACCTACTACACCACGTCTCTCTCTCCCTCCCGGTTCGTGACCCATAATAACTATTAAACCCGACTCCAAGAAACCACCGTCGATGAGGGCCTTGATGGCAAGATTAAAGGAAATTCAGCTATCTTTCGGCGATGTCAACCGGTTTGTCCAGTTGTTCAAGGGAACCACAACATCAAGCGAAATTAAGATCCACCTGGTTAAGTTGGATCAGCTTTGGGAAAGGTTTAGCGAAGCTTTGGTCGATATTTTTTCCCACGAAGACTGCAACCAGCAAGTACTTCGTTATGAAGGGTGCATGGAGTTCAGCAACCACTATTATCAGCTGAAATCTTTCTTATTGGACAAGCGTAAGGATCTGTAGCGGCCGAAGGAGTTAGTGAATTCTTCCCGAGGAGGTGATGGATTGGCGCATGAAAATACCGAAAATGCGTTGCCTGTAATCGTTGAAAGGAAATATCTAGGAAACCTTTCCTCTAGCTTCTGGAGCCTCGTCCTCTCACTCATCTATTGGAAGGTAGAACTACCAAAGGTGGAAAGTTCCATTACCTGAAGCGTTGCTTTTAAAGTGTACCGAAGGCGCTGATAGATCTTCTCCCAATCACGAAAGCCAACTACTAGGTGGCTTGAAATCTGTTGGTTAAGCGGTATAATAACAGTGTAGGCGCGACTTCTCACCGCGCACTAATTTTCGACGGATTGGCGATCTGCAATGCCTGGCAGCCTTCAAAAACGTTTTCACAGGTGGATGGGAATAATTTCCGACTGACTATCGAGACGACGAAGGACGGGTTTGACGGTGATATGTGACAACAGCGTGTACTCTGTACGATAGTCGAATTCAAACTGATTTATTGTTTCTGCTTTACATTGTATCGGATGATCTTCTATTGTGGGGTAATAGTAACGTAGAGAGTTTCGTGTATGTGGTACAATGTGTGAGTAGATTAAGGAACTGTGTTTTTGGTAAGTAGAATTTAAAGGTTTTATGTATGGCTTAGCAAGTTTTGTTCTGAATTTACATTATGATATTTATTTTGTTTCAGGGTGCAACGTATCATCTCCAACAAACAGTAAGCAGCTGAAAAGGCGGCAGGCCATCATACTTACCTTACCAATCAGACTAAGGATTATACCAAATTGATAACAAGTTCTAATACCAGGTTATAACTTTTTGATCACTGAATATGTTATCATTCAGGCTGAATAAACTGCCAAAATAACAGAATGAATAACAAAAAAATACTCGTTGAATATAATAATAATAACTTATTTTGTTATCACTGAGAACAACTTGATAACAAATCCTGTATTGTAAGCAAATTTATTGAAATAGTAACAAATTATGTTGTCAATTTGAAATCAAATTCTCATGTTAATAACTGAAAAAAATATTTTGATTGAAAACAAAATTTCTTGTTCAATTATGATGGAAATATTTAAAGTTTTACAATTTAAAGTTGTTCATAAAAAATAGTGTGTTCAAAATGATAACATAAAGGGTGATACGGTCAAAATTTGGTCAAGGGAAAACGCGTGTAAATCGGTGAAATCGTTTATTTAAAAAATCAAATTAAATTTCTTTTTCAAGTTCAATTAGTATTAAATTCAGGAAGAATATTCAGTTAGGCTTCTGCTTTTCCAAATCCGAATTGCCGGGCCTTACGCTTGACCCCTGCCATCAGATTTTGTACAGCCACCTTGTCCAACTTCTTCGCCGCAGAAAGCCAGTTTGCCTTGAACTGCTGCTCGTTCTTAGCAGTTTTTTTGGTCTTCTTTAGGTTCCGCTTGACAATAGCCCAGTATTTCTCAGTTGGGCGGAGCTCTGGCGTGTTGGGAGGGTTCTTGTCCTAGGAACCACCTGCACGTTGTTGGCGGCGTACCACTCCATGGCCTTTTTACCGTAATGGCAAGATGCCAAATCCGGCAAAACAGTACGGAACAACCGTGTTTCTTCAGGAAACGCAGCAGACGTTTATTCAAACACTCTTTCACGTAAATTTCTTGGTTGACAGTCCCGGAAGCTATGAAAATGCTGCTTTTCAAGCCACAGGTACAGATGGCTTGCCAAACCAGATATTTCTTTGCAAACTTTGACAGTTTCGTGTGCTTGAAAATACCTGCTACCACCTTTCCCCTTCCTTTTGCCGTATAAAACTCCTGTCCCGGAAGCTGCTTGTAGTCGGCTTTGACGTAGGTTTCGTCGTCCATTACCACGCAGTCAAACTTCGTCAGCATCGTCGTGTACAGCCTCCGGGATCGCGCTTTGGCCGTCGTATTTTGTTTATCATCGCGATTTGGAGTCACTACCTTCTTGTAAGTCGATAGTCCGGCTCGTTTTTGGCTCGATGCACGGTTGTAGACGATACACCCAGCTTATTTGCGGCATCTCCGGAGATAGGTTAGGGTTTCGCTTGAAACTACCGGCAGCTCTCTTTGTCGTCTCAGCGGCTTCCGGTTTTCGATTTCCCCCGATCCAGACTTCCTGGCTGTCGACAAACGTTCCCCAAACACTTTAATTACATTTGTAACGGTTGATTTGGCAACTTTTNCTTTGTCGTCTCAGCGGCTTCCGGTTTTCGATTTCCCCGATCCAGACTTCCTGGCTGTCGACAAACGTTCCCCAAACACTTTAATTACATTTGTAACGGTTGATTTGGCAACTTTTAGCGATTTTGCCAACTTTGCGTGCGAGTAGCTCGGATTTTCGCGATGCGCGAGCAAAATTTTGATACGCTGCTCTTCTTGCTTGGACGGCATTTTGACAACTGAAGAGTGAATTCCAAAATCAAAATAGGAGCAACATTCTACACACACACACCTTCAAAATGAGGGGTGTTCAGGTTTTTTAAATGCAAAATTGAAAGAAATACGTCAAGTTGATATTGACCAAATTTTGACCGTATCGCCCTTTATTGTAACAAAATTTGCCAATGGTGATAACTAAATTTGTTATGCGATAACTAAATTTGTTATGCGATAACAGCGGAAATCAAAACGATAACTGGGATAGCAGAACTTGTTACTTATATGATATCAGCTTGTTATTTTCCTTTACAAGGGGGCCTTTGCTGTACACAGAAGTTGTCTCCATTCTATTCGGTCCATGGCTGATCGATCTACCTTGCTCGTTGCGCGCCTCTTCTTGTTGTACCTGTCGGTTCGTTTTCGAGAACCATTTCCACAGGGCTGTCGTCCGACATTCTTATGACATGCCCTGCCCATCGTAGTCGACCGATTTTTGCAATGTGTACGATGGGAGGTTCTCCCAGCAACTGGTGCAATTCGTGGTTCATTCACCTCCTCCACGTTCCGTCTTTCATCTGCACTCCCCCGTAAATCATACGCAGCACCTTCCGTTCAAAGACTCCAAGGGTTGGGTTGGTCCCCCCACTAGCAAGGTCCATGTTTCGTGGTCGTAGGGCCGGTTTTATTAATGCCTTGTAGATGGTCAAGTTTGTAGTTCAGCGAACTTTGCTTGATCTCAGCGTCCTTTGGAGTCCAAAGTAGTCACGATTGCCAGCCATAATGTGCCTTTGTATTTCTCTGCTGGTGTCGTTATCGTCGGTCATCAATGAGCCCAGATACACGAATTCGTCTACTACCTCGATTTCATCACCGTCGATCTGGAACTCGAGGTAGGACATTGTCTTCTCGTGAACCTCTTCCCTTCATAATACACTGGCCACCTATCAGTGGGATTTGAGTTGGACGAAACCATCGACCACCGTCAGCAGAATCGACAGTGATGCTATCATCGAACAAACTGGCCTCAGCTCCAGCGACTCGTTGAGGAGTGAGTGAACGACAATCCCGTACTATCGACGACGTGCTGCAAGTGCTCTCCGATAATATCGGAGAGGCAGAGCAACGGTTCATCCCGACATTCGCGATAACTTGTAAGTTTACCAACGTTGATTACGAGATCAGGTGAAGAATTTTCCTTAGGTAGCAGTTCCAAAGAACGCGGAATGTAGCTAGGAAAGTACTCATTAAAATATTTAACAACATTATTACCGTTCGGGTGGAAAAACTAAGGAATAAACAAATTGCAAAAGATCTCAGAAGTTCACCAAATTACTCGAGGCCTTCCTTGCGTTTAGCAAAAGTGTTTAAGGATATACTTCAGCCCATCCCGCCATACCGGCCATCGAAAAGGCAAATTTCTTTTCTCAACATTCATAATTTGGGTCGAAATCTTGGCAGTCCGATTGAGACATCGGTATTCGAGAGCGTCTTCCAGCTGGCTACTGGTCACTAGGTGTCCGAAAAATCACGCTGGACGAGCTGGTGTTTTCAGCAAGTCCACCAAAAACATGAAGGCATCGAGATTTGACGGTCTCTTCAACATCGTCCTGAAGACTTGGAGACACAGAGAAAGCGCACACCCTCTTGGTTAACGTTTTCAACCGTTGCCTGGAGCTTGGATATTTTCCAACCGCCTGGAGCTAAAACCGAAGAAGGATCCAACGAACCCACCAAGCTATCCTCCGATCAGTTTGCTCTCTTTGCTCAGCAAGCTGTTTGAGAAACTCATTTAGACCAGACTCCTCGATCACACCGAGGCAAACGACATCCTCATCAAGGAGTAATTTGGACCAACTCGAACGGGTCACGAACTTGGTCTGGCAGGCCAAGTTGGCCACGAAGACAACGGTCATGGCGTTTTTGCATAAGGAGAAGACGTTTGATAACGTCTGGCATGGCGGCTTGGTGCGCCAGCTTCTGCAATTCCATGTTCCAAACTACCTGGTGAAGATGATCTCAGACTGCCTCGACGGTAGAACCAACAATCAATGTGCAACTAGCGATTTTAAATTGGTTCAATGTTGTAGAACCTCTAGTTCCGAAGTACACCTTGTGATCTGCATGTTGCAATACACTCTTGCGCTTTTCGGTACCTTCGTTTTTGTTTTGATTCGCCCAAAATAACAAACATAATATTTGAGAATGTGTTAATGTGAATTACGTTATTAGAAGCGAATCATTACACATGGGACCGGTGTGCTAGTATTTCTTGAGTCAAAAAATATATTCGTTTTCTTCATGACTGAAACGCCTCACGTATGTGTAGGCAACGAACTTTTCGATCCATATGCGATACCTATCGGAGTCCCCCAAGGTAGCTTTTCGGGACTCATTCTGTACAATCTGTGCAAATCCGATTCAGCAATCAGTTGTAAAGGACGAGTTACGCGAACCCTCGGGTTCATGCTCCAGGCAGGACTGGATGTCTACCCCTAATCCCTCACCAACTGAAAGATATGTGTGAATGCGGCCAACGCATGAAGACTTGTGTTTCCAAACTGCAATACACCGACCGGCTCAATCCCGCATCCAAGTTCAAGTTTCTGAAACCATAAATCGAGTTGTCTCCCGAGGTTCTCTACCTTGGCTTTATTATCGACAGCCAGCTTCTCTTTTCCTCTCTTGCGGATAACCGATTTGCCAAGGGCACCGTGATATTGACACGATTGTATCCAATCATTAACCGCCGGTCGTCCACCTCCAACGCTGGCTGTGTATAGCTGTAGGGTCTCCAATATGTGAGGGATGTGCTAAAACGCATCGGAAGAACCTTCAGTTCAGTTGACGTTAACACACTACTGCCATCTGTTCAGCTTAGTCATCCATCACAGTGTGCTCAACAGATGGCGCAGGTGTGTTACTGACCATGATTTGTAGTGAAAAATGTTCGATGTGTTACGTTAACAGAGATGGATTAATATAAAAATATAAACATTTTCATAAAAAACTCGAGTTGTTACGGTCTTTGGTGATAATTTTTGATGCTGCTGATCGAAAAAAAAAAATTTAAAAAGATTTTTTTCCCTAAAGGGGACAAAAGGGGACGAACAATTTTGCATAGATCTTGTAGATGGAAGTTTGTACTTGCAGTTCACGGAGTCTGTGTTTGCAAATATTTGCAAATAAAGGAATAAGATATCTCGCAAAAACGTATATTTTTTTACACTTCAACCCCTACTACTTTTCTAATACAATAACTAGCAACTATCTTGTATCTTCAAAATGTGCGTCATTTTATACCCAAAAAATTCATCGATGCAGAGTTTTCAAATTCAAATTGAAATAACAAAGTTACAGCAAAAACACTGTTTTTCAAGTCCTACCCTAAGGAAAGTTAGAAAAACTGTTATAAAACGATACGTAGATGAGATAGAATTAAAAAATGTTCACTAAAGTTTCATTTAATTAAAATATCTACAATTCTGTTGAAGCAAAAAATCCTCTAAACCATAAGAATAAAAAGTTGAAATTTTTATTATGAACATAAAAGGACCACCCTAGTCACAACCCAAACCAAAAGATAGATATTATTTTAAAAAACAAATCTCCCAAAAACACCACCTGTCTAAAGTTAATGGTTTTCGAGTTATCGATTTTTGTCGTGGAATTTGTCCATTCGGACCATAGTGCAGTGGTTTGTTTACACTTCTATAGATAACAACTTTTGCAACTAACTAGAAATGAGAAGAAAAATTAGTATTGTTTGGAATTCAACTGGGCCAAGTTTAATCAAAGCAGTCGATCGCTTTCAGAAATAACGTCAAATGGAATTCGAAAGAAGAGAGTATATTGTGCTCAAACACCAGGAAAATCCAGGTCTGGTTTTAAGCTGGTTAAAGTGCTGAAGATGCCGAAAGCAACAATTTGTCGAGAACCCTGAGTGTGGAAAGAATTCAGCGGACCTACGAAAAAACAGGAATCATGAAGTTGCGCAGCAAGGTGTTGAAGTGCGTTTAAGCCAATCCCGACCTTTCGATCCGAGATGTGGCCAGAAAACTCAACGCCAACCTTCAAACGGTGCGGAACATCCTTGACAGGGAAGAATTCAAGTCGTATAAAGCCAGTAAACATCCGAGCCGGAGCATGAAGCAGAATTCCGTGGCCAAAGAGCGTGCAAGGCTCTTGTACGACCGTGTTTTGACGAAACACAAGGGCTGCACTTTGATCGATAACGGAACATATGTCAATCTCGATTTTAAGCAGCTTCCCGGTCAAAAGTTTTACATCGCGACTGGATGGTGAAGAAGACCGCGATTTGGCAAGCGATTTGTAGTTGTGGCTTTGACATGGAACCATTCGTCACATCGTCGACGATGACATCCCAAGTTGACAGACAAGTTAACATTGAAGAATGCCTGAAAAGGCCTGTACTGCCGTTCATCCGCAAGCATAAGGGTAAAGTCATCTTTGGGCATGATTCGGCCAGTTGTCAGTACTCCAAGGCGGTTCTGGAGTGGTATGCTGCCAACAAGATCGATTTTGTCTGCAAGCTAATGAATTCTCCGAATTGCCCAGAATTGCGACCAATCGAAAAATACTGGGCAATTTCCTAGTAGGCAAATGCGGGAAAAATGAAAGAAATGCGCTGATGTTGAGTCCGTTTCCACTGTGCGGACGCCGATGGGCTCCATCAAGAGGAAGGTTCGAGATTTCGTTCGAACTGGAGAAATGTAACCATCTAATGCTGTAACATTGAAGTTCTAATAAAAGTACTGCTAACCAATCTTTTATGGACTTTTTAAACATATTCAATCACGAATTACAGGTCTTTTTGTGCGTGCCAATTTACCTTTAGTCAGCCTTTAAAGGCTTCTACAATTTCAATGAAAAGATTTTTTAATGTTAAGTAAATCACTTACTCTGTAAAATATTGGGTCAAAACCTGAAGAATGAAACACATTCGAGTTTAATTTAAAAATATGATTCAACAGGTAACTTCTGTATACAGCAGAGGTCACCTGGACCTAGATCTGATTGGTAAGTAAGGATGTAAATAGAATCGTCTGTGTTTTTGAATGACGCCAATCAACTCTATTGAGAATATCGAATATTTCCCTAACTACACCAAGTACCTTCTAAAATTGAACGGAGTTCATCAACCCTTCCTTTATCGCACGTTAATGCTTGCGTATGTCGTAATTATCCGGCTTCTACGTAGTATTAATAGTCATTATCAGACGCGTATATTGTTGATTACAGCTGAATTTGCGATGTAGATAACAACAAAAAAATAAACACCCATTCTGCGACTTCCAAATGAGTTAGCAAAAAACGTCATTCAATAGACACTTCGCAGCGAACGGCACCATGATTGACGTCACCATTATCCAATCATCAGTAGTACAGTTCCGAACCATCAACATAAGCCCGACGAAACGAACGGGAGCTTCTTTCGCTGCCATCGGGCTTAAATTCACTGCCGAGCGGTGACGCAAAAATGGATGTAGGATCTCATGCGAATATCTTTTCAACATAATGATATGAATTTCAATGCGTAGTCCTCCTCCTTCTGGTCGTCCCCCTTCAAGAAGAAGCATCCTTGCCGTTTTTGTTTACATTCGAAAATCCTCGAAGGGTTTGTTTATTACCATTCGTACTCACGCACACCATCAGCAGGAACTTTGCTGCCACCACCGGGATGACGATGTCAAAGATGATGATGATGATGATGACAACGACAAACTCTGTTTTGCCTCGTTCGTTCGTATTTTTTATGCGCCCGGTTTGGAAATTTGGGTTATCGCGCGCGCCTGCTGATGGCAAACAAAACCTATATGACGCAGTATTTTGTTGAAGAAAACAAGATACGGCACCAATACCAACGCCTTCTCGACAGAAACTCGGTGCGAGAACAAAGAAAACTGCGTCAATGTTACAACACCAACACCAGTTGAGCGGGACGAGCCCTCTTTTTTGAATTTACGTGTTTGAGTTTCGGCAATGCTGGAGGTGTGTGTTGGTTGTTCCGTTTTTTCAACCAGGACAGAGGGGGAGGAAAAGTCAATTTTGGTTAATTTGTTTTGCCTGCTTGAACTGTTTAGGATTCCCACTTGTCGGCGTGCATGTGGTAGTGTGTTATCCTGGAATGGATTTTCTTGAAAGAAACGTACCTTCCCTTTGTCCTCGAATGGTCGAGGGAATCCCTGTGGCATCACGTTTGCTGCGGAAGAAACATTTTATGACACGCAACGTTGTTTACCAACAACTTTATGATTTAAATTCTACATGAATACTTTTTCGGCGACAGATGTGTGGATCAATGTCGTCAATGAATAACTTTTACTCATGGATGAAGTTTTATTTATTTATTGAATTCTATTTCTATTATTTCACTGGTAGAATGAGCGCTGCAATTCCAGGCTTGACTAATTTAACTAATTTTCTGTTCTTTAATATCAATTCATCTTTTAAACTACTGCTGTTACTTGAAATGCTCTATACATCCTTTCTTAAATGGTATGAAATTTTGCTGGGAAGATTATTTGGTCAAAAATTCCATTGAAATACACCTCAAACGAAAAATAAATTACCACTGACTTACTTAGAGGTGCGATATCGCGGAATAATAAATTTCTTAAAACAATTGCTACGTGAAAATTGTAAGTTGCTGTTTAAATAGTGTGGTATTTTTGAACTCGTAAGACCATACAAATATAAACATGAACGTAGTGTGTATCTGTATCTATATCATAGGCATGTTTTAAATGAGAAAACAGATATTTCGTCTAGAAAAGAGTCACAAGCCATGAAATGTGGAAGAATAAGGCTTTAACTTGGTATTACTTTTGAGAAACGACGATGAAAGATATCCCAAGTAACATTGCCAGAACCATCCAGCATTATTAAGTTTTATTAAAGTTTTATGAGAGCCACTGGAAATCAATTTGGATTTATAATGGTACCAAGAGGTGCCAATAGGACTTCAACTTTTAGTCAGGTTCACGAGAATCTTTTTTGCAACGATCTTAAGGACATACACGATGGAATCCCCTTATGGCAGGAGCGATGGCTTCCTCATCCACATATGCACACTTTGGGTTTGCTCAACAAAATTAATCCACTTACCTGAATTGAATCATTGCCATACTGCTAATAGGACAGCAGAACACAATATTTAATCAGTTCACACTGTTTATTTCACTGAAAACACTCTGAATTGATCAACTAGTGCTCATTTCCACAGAGCAGGTAATTTTTCATCGCATTTGTTTACTTTTTAAAAGCCAGGATCTGCCTATTATTTTCTCACAAAAAAACTGTATTTCCACTTCCCGTAGCCACCTGAACACTATTTACTTTCACTGAAAGATTAATTATAATCGCGCTCTTGAAAACAGTGGACGAAAAATTTGCTCAATTAAGAAATATCCAATTTTTTCACATTTAATTTTCATGAGAAAATAAGAAATGTCCAATTTTTTCACATTTAATTTTCAATTCAATCTAGTAATCAAGTGTCCCCACACTGAGCTTTTAACCTGGTATCAAATTAATCAATTCTTCAACCACCGAATTAATAAAATGGTTCCAATTGACTCTAAGTATTCACAGCATTCAGCTCGAGATTTTGACTCATTTCGATCAAATGTGTAAATAGTTATGAGCTAATTCCACCATAATAATACCTTGTATAAAGACGAATCGTTTTGGGAAATCGTCTATAAATTATCTATTTTCGATTTAACAAAACGCGGGGAGCAAGTCTTCACAGGAATAAAGTCTACCCAGTTACATAGTTAAACTATTGAAGGTAGTAACTTTAAATTTATAAAGATTTTTTTGCCCTCTTTTTTCTTCTAAGAGTAAGGAATTACAGAAGAACTCCAATTTGCATACCAAAAAAAATAAGTGGCGAAAAAATTGAGATTCATCAGGCATTTTTTCACAGTTTATTTTTAAAGTAACCTTAAGAATTCTAGAAATATCTATGCTCAATATATTTAAGATATTTTACACACAAAATTCTAATATGTGTATGCTTCTTACAAAACCTTTAATGAACTGTGCATGCAAATTTCCGGTGATGAAAAAATCTTCTGAACTGCAGTTTCAATTGTTCGAATATCTATCAGCTTAATTTTGTTACTTTTGCTAAAGCGGATTTCTAGCTTTTGAACACAACGTTTGTTCGTTTAAATCCTGACTCATCCGTTAGTTTATGATTCAAATTAGAACGGAACATTAACGTTTAAGATTCAACAATATTTGTATTCAACAAGATGTATGGCTTAATATTTAGCTTGCTAATTATGCCCCTGACTCCCCCGACCTTTGAAATGTTTTCTTATTTTGAGGTTTAATGCTTTCTTAAGAATTTGAAAATTGAGGGGAATAATTATATTGATGTACTATCCAAAAAAAAAATTAAAATTACTGGCAACCGCGACCGTTTTCTTCATGATGCACCAATACTACCACATACGAGCTAAAAAGGGTTTGCACTACTACATGCATGTTGAAGACTGAGGATTCGAGGGAGTTTTACCTTAAAACCTTGTCTTCTAAAGTTCCTTTTACTCCTATCAAAAGTTTTATTTCGACTACATGAACTCGTAAAATGCTGTTTTGAAAGGCCGTTTAAGTACTCATTCAAATTATCTTATTATGGTCAGTCAAAAAAGCATTTTAAAACGGGAGATAATTTGTTTTTAAAATAAATGTTGCCTGCAGTAAATGCATTAAATGGCAAATTAGCTTTGAGGAAAGTCACCAAATGAACAAATATTTTTATAATAGCCAATGCGAAGAAAATTTAACTTTTTGGCAAAACTGTGATTTTTTCCAATCGCCATATTAAGATTTATGAAATAATTGAAATGTGGAAAAATAAATACACCAAATTTTATATGTAATTCAAATGAACTGTAGATAAGAGACCAATTTTGGCATTCTTTTTGATAGCCTAATGGAATTTCATAAATTTTAAGGAAATTCGTGATTTATTTATCGAATATATTTGTTTCAATTTGGTTTTTGTAGACGTTATCTCGCATTATCTCCGAGGCGCATTAATTTTCGGCTCTTATCGTGTCAATATTCACCATAAAATTAAATGCGCATATGATTTGGAGCATGCTGAGCTTTAAAAAAACTCAATTTGTTTTGGATATTTAGATATCAAACCAAATTTCCCGCAACACTAAAACTTTTTTCTTAGATATTATTTACTGCTAAATGAATCAGAAGAGCAGAGAATCGAACAAAGCAGAACAACAAAAACCAACTACGATATCCCCGTGAACTTTGACAGCTGTGGCCATTAGGCCCTAGGCTGGTTTTGATGGCAGCCAATAGGTTTTATGAAGGTTCTCAAGTAGTCATAACATCTTTCACTAGAACATTTTCAAAATCTTTATGGTCTTGTAAAGGTTTTATTGATTTGTTTTCACAACCGTCTTTTTACACATTTCGGCTTTAAAGATGCATAGAGGATGTGTTGGTGGACGAAACAGTTTCGAATGTATTTTTTATCAACAAAACCGAGAGGAGTTCTATACGGTAGGACTAAAACTTAAATTATTACTTGGTATAGTGAACGCAAAGAAGCGCAGATTTTGCCATCCAAAATTAGATTGAATATGAATGCCTAAACTCGTTGCAATTTCAGCATATTCAATTATTTTTTTAATTAATTTCAATATTAGTTTCAATGTTTCATGGAATGAAGATTTGGAAATAAAAATTGCCTTCGTTTTCCTAGAATTAAGAGGTTTAACATTCGGGAAACCTTTGTAAATCTTCATTTATTTGGCTGGATATTTCTACAGCAAACATATTTTTGGAATCGAAATATAACTGTGTGTCATCAGCGAATAAATGTATTTTGCAGTTTTTCACTACTCCAAACAGGTCATTAATTTATAATGAAAACAAGAAGAGGCCCAAGAATCGAGCCTTGGGGAACTCCCGATGTGATACGAATAAATTCAGAATAAACTTCGTTGTTCAAAACGATCTGCTCACGAGCCTTCAGGTGATTGATTTGACTTAATTCACAGCATGATCGGAAAACCTATACCTAGCTTCTAATTTATGACATAATAGTATCAAAAGCCTTGGAAAAATCCAGAAGAATCAGAACTACCAAACGATAATCGTTTATCGTTAATAGAGAACCAAGTTGATATCATCTAACACCTTCAGCATAGCAGTTTTGGTAGTATGTTTTGAACGATAACCAGACTGAAGCTGGTTTAGCATCTTGTTTGTCTCGACGAAACTACACATATCCTTTATAATAAGTTTTTCGAATATTTTTGATAGTGCAAATAAAATGCTTATTTGTCGTAAGTTATCCAATGAGCTTCAACTCTGCTTCTTCTTTATTGGTATTACTTTGGAATTCTTCCACACTTCAGGGAAAATACTAATTGTTATTATGGAATTAGTTTCATCAGCACTACAATCATTCGCTACAGAAACGGCTCTATTTTTAATGCCAAGTTTTTTTAATACACTCAGTAGCAAAAAAAAAGCCGAGCAAAATTTTCTTCCAAAAAACGCGTTGTTCAACCTTCTGTAACTTTGTCAATTATCGATGTATTTGGCTGAAATTTTGACAACGTTATAACTAATGTTTTGACCTTATGTGACCAAAATTCAATGTTGATAGAGTTTATAAATTTGAAGTTATCATAACATATGTGAAAGGAGTCATTTTGGACATACCAATTTAAAAAAAAACCGTATTTCTGTGAAAAATTGAGGTAGCATATTACAAATTTCTCCATGACTTAAAAAAAACAGAAATTTATGTGGACAAAATTTGAACTGTTTTCATCAAGTGGTTTAGACTACAGCTGACGTCAAAGTTGACGCTCCAACAGTGAGTGTAGGATCAAATCGAGACGCATAATAAAGTCCCTGCCCTTCGGTTCAGAAAGGGGTATGGGTGCGTACTGTCAAATGGACAGCTTGTAATGATCACTTGAAGATGTGATGGGGGATCATTGCTCTGATTTTCACAAATGAAGCACTTTGGAAAACGTTTCTTGTCTTCTATAACCAAACATGATGGAATTGAGTGAACGAGCATTCAGAACCATTCTGCACGACCTATCCTTTGACCACGAGCAATACCATATGGCATCGTGCATAGGCCATAGACCAGCATAGGGCTTTGCCTAAAGTCAAGTTTTCAAAAACAGAAACACCGAGACGACACAGAGTAATAAGTAAAGAACTTTCAGCCAAATTTTCTAACACAAGGTAGGCGATCAAATGACCACTACAAAATATACTGAATATCCAAGACCTAATATATAACGAGAAAAGGGAAGGACCATCAGGGCACCCAAGTGAAATGGTTTGGATAGGGAGCATGAGACTGCCTGCTTCCTATTGTTAACACTTTGCGGACCACGGGTGGGCTCTTCGACCCCATCTATTGGGTTTATTCTGTCAATCGAGGGCTCGATTCTAATGCTGTGGGTGTAAACTAGCTTTTTGAAGGAGATTCTCTTCCCTATATTCGCGGGTTTCGTGTAAGTAAGTGTCTCTGCTTACGGGTCCGTCCAAACGTTTTTGGCCCTTCATACAGGAGCTTGATCATCACAAACAACAATAGAATCCTGATCAAATCGTTTTTCAGATTATTCCACTGCCATGGAAAGTTACCTTGCTACAATAGATGGTAGTATCTCATCATGATCATCAATTGTGCACATGTAAATTAAACTAGTCTCACTCAAAATTTCATCAATTTTTGTTCATCCAATAACAAGTAATACACTAAAGTAATTGTTGATTTTTTTTGGAGTACACTTCTTAGATAGATTCTTAGAGAAGCTGACAGCCTTTTCAGATTATTTGTTAATTACTAATAGAAAGAAAAAAGCTAATTATTTTTTAAATTTCTAGTTGCGCAGATGCCCAAAAATGCTGATCTCGTAGATGCCGGGTAGCTTCTCTGAGGGGAACATTCAACTGATCACAGAAACCGGATCTCATCGAAACTCATAACCTGCTTGCAAGAGCGTCTAGCGTTTATCATAGCGGCTCTACAACTTTTCAAAAATCAAGGTCACCGGTCCCAGAAATCTATGAGATAGATTTTATCTCACTGAAGCAAAATTATTTATCTCTGAAACTCTAAACCTTTTTCACAAACTAGGCAGTTTTTTACAGAAAAAAGTCAGTTTTCAAAAAAGTTGCTTGTCAATTAAGCTTGAAAAATTCTTCTGGAATTTGAGCGTCTTATCATAGCAGGTCAGAAAGCAAGTTACTGTTTACAGAAACTGAATTGCTACTCTCTGAACACAGAAAACAATAATTAATTTTTAAAAGTGCGTAAAATTTCCCTTCGTTTAATTCCAAGCCAAAGGAGGCATAAACAACGAAATTGTTTGCAATTTTTCATGCGCCATACAACAATGTTTGCAATCTTTCATATAACAGGCTAGATTTAGGCGTTATCTGACTTAAATTTACAGGAAATATCCCATTATTTCCTACCTTCTTCCAGTACAGGAGCAGAACTTATCAAGATGGGCCCGGACAAGTTGGCAAATTGCCTGCACCGACTGATAGTCAGGATTTGGGATACCGAACAGCTGCCGGAAGAGTGGAAGCATGGGGTTATCTGCCCAATCTATAGGAAAGGGCGACCAGCTGGACTGTGAAAACAATTGTGCGATCACTGTCCTTAATGTCGACTATAAAGTTATCATCCCCAATCATCTTCCAGCGACTGTCGTCACTACCAAATAGATTTGTGGGAAGTTATCAGGCCGGTCTCATCGAAGGACGGTCTACATCGGACCAAATCTTAACTTTGCGGAAGATCCTCCAAAACTGCCGTGAATATAGAGTCCCAACGCATCATCTAATTTTCTTCATCGACTTCAAAGCCGCATACGATACAATTAACCGGTATGAGCTATGGAAGATCATGGACGAGAACAGCTTTCGAGAAAGCTGACCCGACTTATCAAGGCTACGATGGATGGAACCCAGTGCTGTGTGAGCATATCGGGTGGATTATCGGGTTCATTCGAATCCCGCAGGGGGCTTTGTCAAGGTGATGGTCTCTCTTGCCTCCTGTTCAACATTGCTCTTGAAGCTGTTACGCGACGAGCGCCGGTTAATTTATCAGCTTTGCCGATGACGTGGATATTGTCAGCAGAACATTTGAGGCGGTGGCAGAGCAGTACACCAGACTAAAGCGCGAAGCAGAGAAGGTTTGGTTGAAGATAAATTCGTCCAAAACGAAGTACATGCTGGCAGGCGGAACTGAGCACGACAGGACCCGACTGGGCAGCAGTGTAACGATCGACGGCGATGAGTTTGAGATAGTCGATGAATTTGTCTATCTCGGCTCACTGGTTACTGCGGACAACGATAACAGCCGTGAGATGCGGAGGCGGATTATCAGTGGAAGTCGTGGACAATGCTTGACTGCGAGCACTCGGAGTTTTTGAGCGACGGGTGTTAAGAACCATCTTTGGAGGAGTACAGAAGGACGAACTATGGAGGCGAAGGATGAACCATGAGCTCGCGCAACTCGCCGGCGAACCCAGTACTCATAAGGTGGCAAAAGCTGGAAGGGTACGCTGGGGAGTACATGTGGCGAGAATGGCGGGTAACTATCCTGCAAAAATGGTGTTCGACGGGAATCCGGTTGGTACAAGACGACGTAGGGCGCAACGAGCAAGATGGTCAGACCAAGTAGAGCAAGACCTATGGGGTACAAGGTGCCCAAGGGATTGGAGAGGAGCAGCCACGAATCGGGCATTATGCAGGGATATTGTGTATTAGCTATGTTATAGTATTGTGACGTTATGCCATGTAAATAATCATCCCATAATTTTCTGGTAAATTTAGGATTCTACTTATTTCATAAGATAATGCAGAAAATTCTATGTTTCTTTTTATCTGTGAAGCTTGAGAATTCCCCAAAGAAGTTACACACCTTTCACAGTGGCTCGGCAGCTATTCCAAATTCCAGACAGTTTCTCATAAAATTCAGACAGCTGTATACAAAAACTATACTGCCACTCACTGAACATTGAAAGTTGCTTATAAAGGATGAGCAAATTATCGCAGCTTTAAGAAATCACAAACCAGTCAGTTGTTCACAGAAGATAGATTGGTTCTCATTGAAGATTACATCTCGCTAAAACTCTGAAGCTTTTCCAAAAACTAGGCAGTTTCTCACAGAAACCAGTCAGTTTTCTGAACTTGGAAAAAAGCTTGGAAAGTTCTAACGGAAACTAAGCACCTCATCATATTTAGCCGCACGGTAGCTTTTCAGAAAACTTCGGCAAACTTCTTAGAGAAACCTGACAACTTTTTGCAGAAGCTAGATTGCTACCTTGGATCTTGAACAAGTAATTTGAGCAACTTATCATGAAATTAGAAGAAATATATTAGTATTTTCCATTTAATTCCAACTACCTTTGCTTATCTTGACAGATACGCGTATTTCGTCTACAATGTGCAGACTTCTTCAGTGTCTCGTACTAATAACTCGACTAGTAGTTTTCTTCTAATTTCTAGTTACAGGTATTCCACTAAACAGCTCAAACCCGCTAGGACTCAACTGATCATGGCAGGTCAGCAGCTTTCCAAATCACGTTGTCCCCTTCTCACAGAGACCTGCCAACGGTTTACAAAAGCCCAATTGCTTTTCTCTGAAGATTGAAAGCTTCTCATAGAAGTCGAGCAGCTTGTCTCAGCAGTTTTTGATAAACAAAAACCAGTCAGCTGTTCGCTGAAGATAGACTGCTTCTTTAAGAAGTAAGTCTCTCGGGAACCTGCAAGTTTCAAGTTTAAAGCTACCCAAGCAACCAAAAGTTCGAATTTTACTTAAGATGAGGACTTAGAAGTTCACATTTAGTTGAACTTTAGTTCTATGGAACTTTTTTTTGCTGAAAAACAAGATACTTCACTAACAGGTAGAACAAAATTTTCTTAAAAGTGTCATTAACATTTAAGGCAATTTGAAGTTAAAGCAAAGTTCATTGTTGCTATTCAACTCAACCACCATGTTCCTATGTTGTAAGTCGAGAACTTGCTTTGAACTTCCAACAATCTTTAAGGTCTGCATCCGCAATAATCCGGACACCTCAAAACATGAATAAAACATAAATTTCGCATTATATTTCCGTCGTAGCTGTTTATTTCAGATTCATGGGATGCTTTTTTTTTTTTTTAACAATTCGTGAAGACAAAACATAGTTATTCGGTATTTGCATAAAATTTTCGAACTTTGCACTTAACTCCGTCCATTAGGGTTTGTACAGAGTCTTCAGAAATCGTAGAAGCCGTCTTTGTCCAAATTTAGTGGAAGTGTTTGATGTCTTTGATTCCTTGCTTCTTTCCCGAAAGCTTCCGCTTCATCAGAGCCCAATATCTCTCGATTGGTCGTAGCTCTGGGCAATTTGGCGAGTTTGAGGTTTTTGGTACAATGTTCACTTGATTTGCTTGGTACCGCTCCATCACAGTTTTAGCATAGTGGCATGATGTCAAATCGGGCCAGAACTTTTCTTTGTGACTTTTGATGGAGGGTAGCAATCGCTTCTGCAGACACTCTCTTTCTGATAGATCTCATTGTTGATTGTGCCTGTAGTGACGAAAGATTTACTCTTTTTGCCACACAAGGTATTTTTTTTGGAAATGTCGATGCCTTCTTTGTTTTGAAATGCTCAGCTGTAGCATTTCTGGCCATAGCAGAATAAAAAGCCAGCCCCGGAAGCTGCTTGAAATCCTCCAGGGCATAAGTTTCATCGTCCACAACAACGCATGAAAACTTCGTCAAATATTCACAGTACAAATGTCGAGCCCCTGATTTTGCTGCCAAGTTCTGTTTGTCGTTGCGATTTGGAACTGTTTTCACTTTATACGACCTAAGTCCCAAACGTTGTTTTGATTTTTGGACAAAACCAGTCGACATCCCTATTTTTCGAATAGAGAGATTTGGGTTTTTCGTTAATATCCTTTTCACCTTTCGGTCCATGACAGGATCAGCGCGTCCAATGTTTTTGTCACTTCTCGGTTTCTTCTCCACCGTCAAACGATCTGAAAATGATTTGAGCGCATAGTGAACAGTGGATTTAGGCAAATCCAATGTTTTTGCAAAGTCCCGTATTGACAAGTCAGGATTTGTCGTACGCCCGTACAAAATTCGCTCGCACACTTGTTTTTCTTTCGTCGCCATCTTGAATACTAAACATGATATGTAAACATAAACCATAGTCTTTTTCATCGTAGACTCTCAGCTATACCACAGTGAAATTTTTCATTCCTACGTGCAATATTTCAAAAGTTACAATGATTTATAGGTGTCCGGATTAATGTGGATACACATTTTAGCACAAAGTTCGATCAAAGTACTAACCGTACTTTTAATCAGCGCAAAAATTCACAATACATCTACGTTGAACGTTGAACGTTGCTGCTTTCTAAAGAACACCTGAAGTTCTGAGTATTACTCTAAAAAAATTCAAAAATATTGTTTACATTTGCAGAGTGATATGGTAATGTGTTATAAGTTTGACGAGATACAAGAGCAAAAAGATTGGTTTTTCAAAAACTAAACAAAAAAAAGTACGGCTTATTGTATTACCATTGAAAAAGACTGTTAGCTAAAAGGGATGCAGAAAATGAACTAATAAGAGACTTTTAGGTTCATATAAGATTATAGGGAATCGGCAGGATTGCGGCAGGATTAGAGAAGAACAAAAATGTCTAACCTCTTTTGTTTTTTGGCTTTGGTGAGTTCGTTTGAGGTACTTTTTGAGCTGAATAGCATTCTCTACAACCTCTTGAACAAACTTATCGTGAACTTCAAAGTTTTTCTTTAGAACTCGATAAAAATACTGTTAGAAGCTTAAACATTGATTGTGAACTAGAAAGTTCGATTAGTTACTTAAAAAGTAAGCTGAATAGAATTCTCATCATGATTCTTTGATTTGCTGGCTAAACCAAAATACACGCTTTTGTCAGAACTTTTGGTCGCTTGGGTTAGCTAGGATGAGCTTTTCACAGTAGCTTGGCAACTTTCAAAGGCTAGATAGTTTCTTACAGAAACCAGTCAGCTTTTCAAGAATTTTTTATTACGCTTCACTTCACTTCACAGTTAGGAAGTTTCTAGAAGAAGTTAAGCTATCACATCTATCACAGCAGCTTGGCAGATTTTCGAGAAAAACAAACTACGGCTCCACACAGAATACAGTCAGCTGTTCACTGAATATTGATTTCTTTTCACAGCAGCTGGAAACATTAGTATTAAAACTAAATACATTTTCACTCGGCAGCTTTTCCAAAAACAAAATGCCTAACTTACAAAAATCAGCCAACTGTTTACAGAAGCTAGATTGCTAATCCTATCAGAAATTCCCATAGAAGCAACTTACGACAGCAGTTTTATAACCACCTTGATAACTGCTCACAGAAACCAATTACCAATCGTTTTTCAATAAATTATGCAATCAAAACCACAGATCAGTTTTTCAATATATCTTGACGTTTTCTCATAGAAACCTCTATATTACCTCTAACTGAAGCTTGTGAGTTTCTTACAGAAGTTGTACAACTTTCCATGGCATCTCAGTCACATTTAAAAGCTAGACACTTTTTTACAGAATCCAGCTTTTCCTCAAATCTTGACGATTTCTCTCTGAAGATTAAAAATTTCTGATAAAGGGTGTTCCGAACAAAATTTGATCAAACAGTAATGTGTGTGAGTCGATCAAAGTTTTTATTAATAGGGTCAAATTCTTTTTCTTTTTCAAGTTCAGTTGATACAGAATACAGGAGAAACATTCAGCTTCCTTTTTACCGAATGCGAATTGCCGGGTCTTTCGTTTAACACCTGCCATAAGATTTTGTACAGTCTCCTTGCCCACTTTATTTGCCTTGAACTGTTTCTCGCTCACATCAGATTTTTGAATCTTCTTAAGGTTCCGCTTGATCATGGCCCAATATTGTTCGATTGGGCGGAGCTCTGGCGTGTTGGGAGGGTTCTTGTCCTTGGGCACCACTTGAAAGTGATTGGCAGCATACCACTCCATGGCCTTTTTTCCGTAATGGCAAGATGCCAAATCCGGCCAAAATAGAACGGAACAATTGTGTCGCTTCAGGTAAGGCAGTAGACGTTTATGTAGGCACTCGCTCAGATAAATTTTCTGGTTGGCGGTTCCGGTCGCAATGTAAACGTTGCTCTTCAAGCCACAGGTACAGATGGCCTGCCTCACCAGATATTTCTTCGCAAACTTTGGCAGTTTAATGTGCTTGAAAATATCTGCCACCTTTCGCCGTCCGGTTGCCGTATAAAATTCCTGTCCAGGAAGCTGTATAAAGCCTGCCTTGAGGAAAGTTTCATCGTCCTGTATCACGCAATCCAACTTCGTCAGCATTGTCGTGTACAACTTTCGCTAACTGAGCTAAGGTGATTAGCCAGAAGGTTGCCGTTTTTGTTGGTCGTATTCTTTCTTCACAGGGTATGGCGAGCATTGATATCACCGGCCACTATGAAGCGGGATCGGTTGATGGTGTGAGTTTCTCAAGGTCTTCCACGAAGAGCTGTGAGGTGCCTTTGCAGTCCGGGCACTGCCGAGGCATGTAGACATGTCGATGGCATGTCGATGAATTTCACGCTGAAAGCCTCAATGACGCTGGTTTCCGGGTGCGGCAGAATCTCGAACCGGATACCTTTTTTGATGGCCACAGCCAAACCGCCTCCACTTGCGTTTGGACGAGCCAGCCGGACGATGATGTGTTCTGTGAGTGGTAAGTTGACTTTCGGACTTAGCCGGGTCTTCAAAATCACCGTAAGGCCATTTTTTGCTTGGCAAGGAGGTTTCCCAGCTCAACATTTTTCGGCCTAACAGAGCGACCATTGCCAAGTAACATTGCCAAATCCATCCAGCTTTATTAAGTTTTATTAAAGTTTTCTGAAAGCCACTAGAAATCAATTCGGTTTTATTATGGCAGCAAGAGATGCCAATAGGTTTCAAATTTTAGTCATGTTTATAAGAACCTTCACAGCTTCTTTACAACGATATTAAAACCTTGACTTCTAAAATTCCTTTAGCTCCAATCAAAGGTTTTATTTTGACTTTATAAACTCATAAAATGCTGTTTTGAAATAGCGTTGTAGGACTGATTCGTATTATCTTATTATGGTCAGTTGAAATGGCATTTTAAAACCATTTTGCCTCCAATAAATGCATTAAACGGCTAATTGGCATTGAGGAAAGCTACCAAGCGACCAGATAGTTTTATAGTAGCCATTGCTAAGATGAATTGGCTTTTTGGCAAAACTGTGATTTCTTGCAATCGCCATATTGGAATATATGAAATAATTGAAATGTGTAAAAATAAATCCACTAAATTTTATATGTGATACAATTGAACTGTAGATCTGAGACAAACTTTGGTATTCGTTTAGATAACTTTATTGAATTTCATCAATTTCCAGGAGTTTCATGATTAATTTACCGAATATATTTCTTTTAATTTTGTTTTTGTTGTTGTAAACTCGGATAATTTCGGAGGCGCATTAATTTTCAGCTCTTATCGTGCCAATATTCACCATAAAATTAAATGCGCATATGATTTGAAGCTATAAAAAATTCAATTTGTTTTATACATTTTGCTATCAAAGATAATTTCCCTCAACACTAGAGCTTTTTTTCTCTGCCATTATTTACTGTTGAATGAATCAGAAGAGCAGAGAGAATCGAACAAAGCAGAACAACAAAAACCAACCACGATATCGCCGTGAAGTTTGACAGCTGTGGCCATTCGGCCCTATGCTGGTTTTGATGGCGGCCAATAGGTTTTATGATGGTTCTCAAGTGGTCAAAACATCTTTCACTAGAACATTTTCAAAATCTTTATGGTCTTAGAAAGGTTTTATGAATTTGTTTGCACAACCGTCTATAGAGTGGGCCACTTTGTACATATTTCGGCTTTAAAGATGCATAGAGGAGGTGTTGGAGGGCAAAACAGTTTTGAATGTAGTTTCATCAACAAAGCCGGGAGGAGTGCTATACGGCTGCGGATTGGAACTGAAATTGTTACTTGGGATTCCGAATTGGTCCTGCATCGCAGAAGTCTTCCACGGTTCTCCGTGATAATGGTCCACAACTCGGCTGAGCTATAGAGCGCAAATTTATTTGCCTCGGGAGGGGCATTGATTGGAGCAGCTGCCACCCCAGCTGTGATGCGAAGGTCGATGCTTCGGTATTGGTTGATCCCGGGGTGGACTGAGGTGCCACGAATCTTGGAATTCCGGCGGTAACCCTGTTCAGCATAGCAGGGTAGTGTTTGTCACTAAGGGCAGGAGCGGGCGGGGTCTTACTGAATTGCTTCCGGCACTTCTGGTTGGACGTAGCTCGATGACGTACTCGAAGAAATTTGGCTCGTTTAGGGAAGTTACGGTCCGTAGCTAGGTGGGCGTCATTTGGCCGGAGCATCTTTTGTCGTCTTCGGAGGTGACAGTTCCGGGTGCGTGTTGTTTTGGAATGCCTCCCAACGTACCAAGATCTGTTTTATACGCCTGACCTTACGTAGTTTGGTCAGGTCCCTGACCTGGCCAGGGTCCGCTTTCCTGGCCAGGTGTTGTGTGGGGAGATTGATGGATGAAGAGCCTGTCACGCCCAAGGCAGCTCTTCAGGCGCCTCCGTCGTCTCTACAACAGCCAACCCAGGATTGTGTATGGTCGGAAGATGCTATGCTGTGCTATGCTATGCTACTTGTGTTTTCGTGATTTGTATTTTGGTATGGAAGTGGTTTTGTGTTTTTTGCCTAATAGGTTATATATATACTATTGATTATTACGTATTCTATGTCCAACTATCATTTCGATCATTTCTTCTCCTATTATGATTTATAAGTGTCTGATGTCTTGAATGCAGGAGGCTTCAACGGAGTCTGTTGTAGGCTTTTGCACTTGTTGCTGAATGTGTTTTTCATTTCCGGTTTGCGGATGGACGTTTTATCTAGTCTGAGCTGATCCAACTCATGCAGTGCTGTGTGCCAACTTTGCTTGTTGTTTTTTGTGTTCATTTGCCTTTAACTTCCTCTCGATTGGTTCTTTCCTGTTTTCTTGACTCCGGAGCGGTAGCTGTTGGGCTGGTGGGAATGGAAGCGGATTGTTGTTGAAGAGTCGGCGTCGAGCAGTGGCCTCGTGACCGTGGCGGCAGTGGATTGATGTGTGTAAGTGCCCAAGTAGCACACTACGATCATAATTAGTTGTAGTAACTTGATTATGACTTAGCAAGTGATATTTATGTTATCTCAACTGAATGGCAACAAGTGTGCTACTAGGGTGTTGGTTTTGGGATGTCTCGGTGAATTTGACGGACTTTTTCGGGATGCCTCTGATCGGGATTTTGGAGAACCGCTGCTGTCTCTAGGGACAGACGAGGACGTGCTTGGGCGCGGAGACTCAGAGCTTTGCCCTTTGGTACTCTACAATATTTCTTGCGTTTCAGAGTCAACCGAATGAGGATCATATGTAATAGATGTGAATGCTTGTAGTGTTTTTCATGTACGTAGATGTGTACGCTGTTGGACAAATGTTTCATGGTAAGAAGTAGGACCGCCAGAGCACCCGATTGCGGCGGACTGGATGGGAAGAGAGGGAGTGCCGGCTCCCCATTTCTCGCAGTTGGTGAAGGGTTGGCTTTTTTCCCCACCCATTGGGACATCCTCATGTTGGATGGCGCGCTCTTGTGACCGGTTGTTAAGTCTTGTTGTTGAAGAGAGATTCTTTGTATCCCTGTGGAGAAGTGTGTGTGTGTGGTGTTGCTTGTTGATCCGCCCAGCCCGTTTTTGGCCCTTCATGCACGCCACTGGGGTAGTCGGTGGTTGTTGTAGCTCGATCGGATGTGGCAGGGAGAAGGACCCATTGCTGCCGGACTTGGTTTCCGTGCTGTAGTGGATGGAAGTGCATATCATACTTACATCATACACATTTCAGTATGCATTCATCGACTAATGGTTGAGGTATATAGAGGTATATAACTGCATCTTATTATTAAGTATGTATCATTATTATTTTCACAACGAAAAACAATCATAAAGAAATTTTATCTGCTTCAAGGTTCTAAGGAGGTTGATTCTAGGTACACACTTAAATCCTTTTCAGATTGGTAATATATTTTGCTGATTTTATTCTGTAAAAAGGAACGGCTTCTTTTACAACTATTGCTGATTTCTGTAAATATTATTACCGGTTTTTCTGTAAAATATAATAAAACACAGATGTCGGTAATAAAAATAACCGAATAACCGCGGTTTCAGCAAAAACTCGGTACTTTTCGTAAACTCAGTAATTCAGTGGAGCGAACGTTCAGCAAAAAAAAGTCGCTTTACCAAGCTATTGAAAATATATATACAAGTCTCTCAAAGGTTATTTTGAACTGGCTGATTGATGCGGACAACTTCATTGCTGAATTGTTTATTAAGTTAACTTATTTTATTTCATTTTTGAAACTCCAGCATAACGGCTGAAGCAATCGTTTGCTTCTTCTGTTGTCGACTTGTTCCGGGTAATTTAGATGGATTGAGTACTCGGTAATTTAACCTGAATTGTTAATAAATTTCATTTTTCTTTAAATTTTGGATGATTTTTTTGAATCGAATAAAAATTGATCTCAGAACAAGTGCCTAGCCTGTGAACTTATTTTTTATTATCAACGAAAAATGGGAATCTAAAGTACCATATCGTATGGAATTTGATTATACTGATATTCCGCACTAATTTTGTGGATTTGTCGGTAGTAAATTACAAAATTAAATTGTTATTACTAATAATACTGAAGTTCTCGGTAATTGAATATATTGGTGTGGCGACATGTTCGGCTTTTTTTTAAAGGATTTCCAACTAACATTTTTAGTTGCCTAAGCCGAAGTTAAGAACTTATAAGCTGTTTTAAAATTGTATAAAAGCAAGTGAAGCTGAATAAGCTGTAAGCAGAATTAAAAAATTGATACAGTACTTATGCGTAATGTAACACAGCTTTTATACAACATTTAGCTCTAGGTTGCACACTTTGAAAAGAAAGCTCTTATGCGAACAATGGTTGTCTTCATTTACACAGCTTGTTTGTGTAGCTAAGAAATTAGTCGGTTAAGCTTTTGAATTATCATTCTGTGTTCTCTTACACAGTTTCATTTGTTAGCTTTGTTGTAGCTTTTCAAAAGTCTTTATATCAAAAATACTGTAGTCGCTATACAGTTTAGTAATTATAGCTGTATAGAATGTAGAATAAGTACACTGCTCCTCTCCCGATCTGCACCAAACACGAACCCGCCGCTTTCGGTTAAACAGCTCGAATTTTGTTTCGTCCGTCCAGAGAACCATTTTCCAGAACTCTAGGGGCTTATCAGCATGCTTCTTAGCAAACTTAAGCCGTTTGGCTTTGTTTGCCTTGCTGATAAATGGGCGCTTCCGGGCAAGTTTGCTATTCAACCCCTGTGCTACGAGACGGCGACGAACAGTTCGACCGGAAACTGATAACTGAAGGGTTTCCTGGATCTCGCGGACAGTTACCCTTGGGTTCTTCTTGACTTCGCGCATGATCTTGGTGTCCGTTCTCGCATCCGTTTTCCGCTTCCTGCCTCTGCCAGGGCAATCCACCACTGATCCAAACGTTTGAAGCTTCAGAAGAATTTTGCCAACCGCTGCCTTACTGATACTGTACTTCTTAGCGACAGCCCGGTGCGATTCACCGTTTTGCACATCACGAACGACCAATTTTCGGATACACAAGGGAATTGCATTCGAAAGCACTGCGTTCTCCATTTTTTCAATTGAATCACAATGCACCAGGTTGAGCCGTTTGCTTCAAAACATGTCAAAATATCAAAACATGAACAATAAAGGGGTCTTCCAATGGAAACTTATCGAAAACATATCGATTTTTGAAGTGGGCATTTTATTTTGTCATTATTTTTTTTTCAACACAAATTGATTTTTTTTTCTTTAAGTAAAACTCCTTTTTTTCAGTATTCCATAAGTGAAACTTAAAAAGAATTTAAAAAATAAAATAAGAAAAAAACCTACAGTGTGTTTACTTTAATTTGAAACAAGTTAATGAGAAAAATTGAAAAAACGAGGAGGTGGGCACTTTATTTTGCCTATCAGTGTACACTGAGCAAACAAATCGAGAGGAGTTCATTCGAATATCATATGAAAACTTGCCAGAAGACATTATTTTAAATTTTATACGAGTCCCTAATGGAAAGAAGTTCATATGACGATAGTATGAATATTTTCCTCACATGAAAAAAAAAGTTCCAATCGGGATTCGAACCGTAAACCTCGGCATCCAGAGCCGAGCCACAATCCAACGAGACTATATGCCATCGATTGAAAGTGCATAGGAGGCATGCTTTCTACCAATGCAACAATAATCATTTCATACGATATCTTATGGAATGAGCCTTAGACCCTTGCTTTGTGGTTCATAGTTCCGATCGTACGGATAATTTCCTGAGTGTGGTTGCGGCACAGAGTATGCATCATCTATGCAGTTATTTAAATTGAGTTGCAATTCATAGCTAAGTAATCGTACTTATTTAATATTATGTCAATCATCTTACAACCATTTGTCTGAGCTGTCAAACGAAATGAAAGAAATACCGTCTATTCTGTCAAGCAGAGTATCTAGATTTCATAATGTTTCGAGGGATTTTGAAATCTGAGAAGCTTAGTCGAGGAATTTATATTCGGGTATTCGTGCAATTGACAGTGCAGGTGATCGTCATAATTTTGGAAACATAAGTACGAGTTGTAATTTTAAATTATATATTTCCTTAAGCTGTTTTTGTGCAGGTGTGTAGCCACCAGTTGAACCACCTGACCAATTATCAAGAGACCACCCAATAAGTAACCGGGTTCCGGAGACGGCCGAAAGGTGCTTTCAAATAACCGATATAAATTTCATGTGTATTCCGGAGAGGTGTAGAAGTGAAGATTGCTTTACTTATTAGATCATACCTCTTGTACCTCTTGATCTTCAGAAATAAGTAATCAAGCATAAAATTTTCCACCTCGCATTGTAGGATCTCTTAGCGATACTTCAAAGTCAATACAATGACATTCATCTACCATCAGATCCTAGAACAATGTGGGAACTCCTTCGAGTACTCCGGTTGTCGATATTCCAGGTGGACAATATTGGCACTGAGGCCTAGAAAGTTTCCTTCGAAGCTGTCTTGCAGTTCTAAGCGAGAATATCACAATTCAACTGAACATCAATATCGACGACTTACCTATTAACAATAGTTCCAAGTACCAGCTATGGTCTATTTTGTGCATACCGTATGTCACATATCAAACCAACGGTAATCGGAATATTTCACGGCAAATCTAAGCCCCTTACAGTCAACGATTTTTTGTAACCATTCGTCGATGAACTGGTTCCTCTACTTTTAAACGCATTAATTATTAACTGTCAAATAATTGCAGATCAGGTGCTTTCTCTGTGACTCGCTTGCACAAGTGTTTGTTAAAGCTTTACAAGACGTTATTGATCGTCAGTCGTTGCGAATCAAAACAAACCCAAAAAAGGAGAGAGTTCCTCTCCCATGTGCGCATCAGTAAACAGAGTGCACACAATAGATCGCTAAGAATAAACTATACAAGCCACAGTGGTACATGAGCATCTTTCCATGCGTCAATTTTTGCCTGTTGAAGTGGCGGACTTGTTCCGTCGCTACAACCTACCCCGCAGTGGGATGTTAGGCAAAGATTGACGTCCATGGTTCGAGTACCATTGGATACATGCCCTTTCGCTCAATTTTCAAAAACATCTGTTAATATTCCTACCTGCCGCACTCTGACGGAACTTTCAACACTTTCTCTTCACATCTTTCATTCTAGCCAAAAACATTGTTGTTCACTCTTGGTGCCTCATGGTGATGAGCGAACATCTCCTTCTACATCATAAGACGTTATGTTTGTAGACTATTTTACTGAATGACAGGAGCTATTTTGCTCCTCACAGCAGTTAGGTAGATAGCTCATAAAATGGCCTATAACCAGCAGCATATTTTTTATAGGCAAGTACTGTCATTCTATGCATCATTGTACCATAGACAAACAGACGTTTTTTTTAAAAATATTTGCTCTCGACCTTATTCGGCTTGCTGCTTTGCTACAAACAATATTGCACACATGCTCGATACAATGTCAGGGTTTCAGATGGTGAGGGTTTGGTGCACCGTAAAACGGCTAAATTAAACACGGATACAATTTTGTGTGTATAGGATTAAATAGAATCTTGTTGCATTTAAATGAACAATTTCTGTTGAAGTTTAACGTATTTAATTGTTTTGATAATATTATTTCACATAAATTCAAAATAAGATTTTTTGTCACTGAGCAGAAGATCAGGTGTTCAATCCACGGTCATAGTGGATTTTTTTAATCACAGGAAATTCATAATATAGCAATAATTAATAAAGCAATCTATAACAACAGTTTTAAATGAAATTGATATTGATGTCGTTTAAACAAACTCCGAACGCGGCACAGAAAGAAAATTGGACGGTGATCACGTTTAGATTATAATAATCTCGGTAACACTGATTTGCAGAACAGTATGATCCTGTTCGTAAAGAGCTTCAGCAATCATTGTTGGTCAGCATTATTAGAACTAAAATATGGTTTGAACACTTTGAATACGGTTACTGGAGTTTCTCACAGCTGATATGGATCTGAGAATACAGACACCGATCTTATGGTGAAGGTGCAGAGTTCGAATCTGGTAAGTACACGGGTAAATGATATATAAATTTAAATATATAAACATTCATTAATTGTTATGTTATGTATTCTCCGAGCGAGGAGTAACGATTATGATGTAGAAGGAGATGTTCGCTCATCACATGGGGCACCAGAGTGAACAACAACGTTTTGGCTAGAATGAAAGATGTGAAGAGTGTTGAAGGTCCGTCAGAGTGCGACAGGTAGGAAAATTAACAGATGTTTTGAAAATTGCCCTTTCGCTCAATTTTCAAAAACATCTGATTTTCTACCGCATCGCACTAACCTCTTCATCTCATTCTAGCCAAAACGTTGTTCATTTGGTGCCCATGATGATATAAACATTATTATACAAAATTCATATGTTAAATGTTAATTGCGCTTTACAACGGTAAACGGCCGTAAGATCGTCCACGAGTATTGTAAACAGTGTTTGACATACATATTTTTTCGATTGCTGTGTAGTAACTATGTTTAAGCGTTTATATCAACGTGTTAAGATTAGCAATAAAAAGCTGTTTTCCACAGTTCTAAAAATAGAAATTGCTATGAACAAAGCACTGTCTTTGAGAACAGTTACGTAATAAGTTGTATAATTTTTGGATAAAAGCTTCCTAAACCAATTACATATTCTGCATGACGGGTTTTCGAAAGGCTGTACAAAAACTACCATTTGCGCACTGTAAGAACATTTTTCAGATATTTGGAATGAAGCTGTAAAAAACTTGTTCGTATGTATAGCAGAGTATCAGCTATAGGCAAGTTGAGAAAAGTTGAGAGAATGCTTATCAAACATAGAAGCTGCAAATGGGTGATGATACTAACTTTTTAAAAGGAGTATATACGCAATTTCATGAAGCTGGGAAGATTCGCCAGATTTGCCTTTGTATTCCATTGAAATTCTTGTATTCCATTGACATAAACCAACCACACTTGTGAGTGACCCCAACAGCATCCCTACTGTTGGTTTAAACATTGGAACAACTTTAATGTGAATCGCTGTTTAGACAGAATAAATTGGGAACATAGTAAAATATATTATTCGCTAATGACGTCAGTTGAATTCAGCACACCGTTTACCAAAACGGATCCCACTGCAAACCTAACCATTTTATCCAACATCCCAGTGACTTCTCTTCTCAATAAAGCGAGTATCACGTCAACATATTCCTAACCGTTCCCTACTTGACCTGCATTCTGGTGAGGTTGGCGCTGGTAGTACATTGGTTTGGGATTACCAGTTTTTAAACGTCTGGTTGGCGCTGGTTCTCTGTGTAATAACAGCTGATCTGGCAACAACGGAGTAGCAACCTCGGGCGGTCAACCATGCTCATGCTCATGATTCTGGCGTTTATAACTGCTTGAGCTGCTTGTGCAGCTGCGTTTTTGGAAACTGCTAGTTTTTCGAGACAGCAATCTTAATTCACCAGGATCGGTAAAATATTTGTTCCAAACTCCGGTGACATTTCCCCTAGTGTAATTTCTTTTAAGAAATTCTGTCTGTTGCGTTGCCTATTTAAATTATACTACCTTTTGTTTTGGTGGTTGGTGTACTAATAATCAATTTTACAGGCAAAACTTCCACTCATGGTTTGTTAACGTATTTAAATTTACATATGGCAACAATTAAAGCCGTTTGTAGCCGTTGCGAACAAGCACAAGGTCACGTGAGAAGTACAGAGTATGTATTTTTGTTTCGCAGATCGATATTTTAAAACAAGAAACCAAAATAAGGCTGCAATATGCAACAAAATGAGATTGCATGAGTTATTTTGTAAACATTCAATCTCAAAAAATTGGCCCAGGTTTTCGTTTATTCAGATAAGCATTATAACGGAAAACATTCACGAAAACGTCATCTGTCACTTAAATTGCTTATCGTATTACTACCTCCTTAAATGACTCATTAATATTTTTTTTTTCGAATCGTAAACAAAAGAGTACGTGCAAAAAACCCGAACGCAATAGTGGCGCTCGAGCAAAACCCCCGCTCACGACATCAATATTCAGTCCACAACCGAGCGAATAAATTCAGAAAAGTTCACCTTCTTAGTAGCAAACTCAGTAGGCACCAAATAGGCATAGTGGCCCAAGCAAAGGCACTTTTCTTTGTTTTTCGCTGTTTTCATCGCAATCAAAACAATCAAACGTACGTCTGTGCTAGCAGCAGCACAAATCGGATCCATCCTGTGCGCTCTCTCTCCGCACACTCACACCAACGCACACCCCAACTGGCAAACGATCATCTACCGCTATGTGTGCCTCGCTATGTTTTGCTTTCTCTCTATGCTAGATTTCTATGCGGCCAAGCCTCCATCTCCCCCTACTCCCACCTGCCATTTCTACCCGCACTCGGCAGCATCTACACCTCTACATGCACAGCTCTTTAATTATTATCAATATGTAAACAGTGCTTCCCTCCAACACATTGCCAGCGACCTGCTTCTGGCCGACGAGTGTCGAGAATCATAACATTGCCCTGCTCGCTGCCAGCGCTCCGTTCGTTCCCGGCTGAAACTGTATCCCTTTTTCACGACTTTCTACAACCGTCATGAACGGGGAAGATTTGCGGCCGCGCGGCGGCGGTCGGTGAAAAAAGGGGGCCAGCAGCAGCAGGCGAGGAAAAAGATCCGTGACCGGTCCGGGTTCAGAAGACCGAAGAAGCAGCAGCAGCAGCAGCAGCAACATAAAACGCGATGCGAATGTTGGTCCGGTTGAAAGGGGTAGAGGAAATTTATGTTTTCTATGCTCACATTTCTCTCCCGCCGCGCGCCCCTCCCCCCGTGCCGAGCCGGGTGGGTGCGGATGCAAAATTGTAGGCACATAAGTATAGAGTCCGATTCCCGCGCGAACAGCAGTTTCTGTTTTCGTTTCCATCAGCAGTGAAAAACTCACATCCTGCTGAGAATGTGTGCGTGTGTGTGAGAGAGAGAGAGAGAGAGAGAGTGAGAGAACGGAAGGGAAAAATAGATACAATACTGCTCTGGGCTCGGCAGTCATCATCGTCAGCATAAAATATTTCTAGCCGAAGCATAGATTTCTCGCTTCCATCAGTTTCGATGGTTCGCTTGGTATTGGTGACGACTTTCTATCGTCGAAGGTGCAAGGAAAAGCAAAACATGGCTGCCCATGGTTGGGTTGGCTTGCTTTGTTATTGTTTACAAAATTTACGTCGCACTTTGCGCGCCAAGTTTTCTATTTCTTCCTACGACTGGTTGGAAGTTTGGATTGGTTTGACAGTGTGTAATGATTTTGGTAGCGACTGTTTGATGATAAATATGAACATAATTCGGGTGATTTGTTTTTATGGGAGACTATGAAAAATGGGTGCGACTTCATGGGTTAGTAACTTACTGAGTTATTTCGGTTTTGCTGTTACTAGATTAGTTTTCACGGGGTTGTCAATTGCGTTTCCCGTGTCGTCGAATAACTATTTGTTTGATGATGTTGTTACTCAGAGGATTTATTATAAATTTCTGTCATTTTCCGAGCACTGCTTGAGGAAGAAGAATATCGTTTATGACTTTTAATTAGGCTTAATATGTACCTTCTTGACCGTTCACAGAACTAGATTCGTTTAAGAAAAATCATTTCGTTGAAATATGCAACTAAATTTGAATCTTTGCACTTGAATTTTTATGTTAAATAGCTGAACCGGTTGCAAGCCTTGCTACGTTCACAACTAAATGAATGAAAAGTTAATAGAGCTGATGCGCTTATGGTTTTGTATTCAGAATGAGTTTTGCTGAAATATTTCCGGAGCAATTTGCGATTAGGGCGTACATGCAAAATGTAAACAAAATGATTTTTCAATGCGTTGCATCATTATTACCACTAAATCATGAATTTTGAACTTTTTGTCCTGATTGTGCTTTGATTTTCTTCATTAAATGTTGTTTCCGCAAAGGGTGTAGGGTTATTTCACTATCACAAAAATTTACTTTGCGGTTTACGCCATATTGATTGTTGACAAAGTGAAAGGCGTAATTTAAATCAAAACATAAACATGGCGAAAAGTAAAAGGCGATACCAGGGATGCCACATTTTTTTTTTATCAAATGTCTGTGATAAAAGTTTGAAATGTCTGCAAGTCATCATCACTCATGGTCATCAATATCATTATGGTCATAGGAATGATTTATGTATAGACGGCTTCTTCGGTTAGTCAGTGATTATCTCTTAAATTTCAAGGAAACTCTCTCTTGATCTTCTGCAAGGCTCTTTGCTTTATTCTGAACTGCCTTTTCTGAACTGCCAAAATAATCTCTTCTGAACTTCAGAGATTATTGTCCTGAGCCTCGGAGAAGTTTGTTCCTGAATTTCTGAGGAACACCTGCTTGAACTACTAGAAAGATCCCCCTATACTTCTGGAAAGTTTCTTCCTGATTTATCAAAAATCTACCATAACTCTGAGATTTTGTGAACTTCGAGCAGTTCTCATTCTAAAATGCTGGAATGTTTGATTCGGAACCTTGGGAAGCTCTCTAGCACTTCGTAGTTCAACTGAACTTTCGTAGTTTCTAGAAGTCTTCTTGTGAACTTCTGAGGAGTTCTTTACTGATTTTTTTTAAATTCCTTCTTGACCCTACAGGTAGTGCCCTATCTGGAAGGTTTCTTCCTGAAATTCGGGGAAGTTTTTCCGCTTATTCTTTCAAACTTCTGAAGGCCCATTTGCATGCAAGGAAAATCTTATTCCAAAACGTTCTTAGATTTGCTTGAGTTTCTTCCTGGACTTCTGAGAAGTCCTCTTCTGAACTTTTGGGAAGTTTTCTCCAGAACTTTGGGGAAGTTTGATCCGGAACTATTGGGAAATTTGTGCTCAAATTAGAAGGAATGCTCCTGGGAAGTTTCATTCTTTTCTCCCTTAAGAATTTTGAGAAATCCGTATTCTGAAATGCAGAATGTTCTCCTATGAGCTTTGGAAAAGCTGCAAAGCACTTCTCGGAAGCTCCAACTAACATTTCGAGAAGTTTCTTCCGAAACTTCTGGGAAGTTATTTCATGAACTTGAGAGAAGTTCTTTCCTCAACTTCTATGACGCATCGTTCTGAGGATTTTTTTTCCAGATTTTTTGAAAAATTATAGGTTAGCTCTTGGTTAGCTCCCGTCTGAAATTTGGGGAAGTTTTTTTTCTGAACTTCTGGGAAGTTCAATCTTGAATTTCTGGGAAGAACTCCAAAACCTCTGAAAAATTCCAAACTTCAGAGAAGGCCTCTCCCCTCAACTGCTTCCTGAAGCTCTGATAAGTCCTCTCCTGATTCTTGGGGAAGTTCTGTCTTGAAATTTTGGCAAGTAAGATCTTGAACTTCGGTAATGAATTTTTGAAGGCTCTTCTTGCATGAACTGCTTGCTCCCAATACTTCCGGGAAGTTTCTACCTGACCATAGGAGAATTTTTTTTTTCTAGGAAGTCTCTAAGTTTCACAAATATAATTTGTATTGTTATGAACCTTGATTTTCGTTGTGACTTAATGGAAAGGATCAATATTATCAACGCTTTGACAGTAATTTTTCGCATGAGTTTGAACACGCGTGGAATTGAACACTACCATTAGTATGACCTTGAAGTTCGGTAATGAATTTTTGAAGATTCTTATTGCATGAACTGATTGCTCCAATTACTACTGAGAAGTTTCTACCTGGAATTTTTCGTATGGGCTTGAACACGCGTGGGATTGAACACTACCATAAGTAGGGAATCTATGTTACCCTCGGAAAGGGCCTATGCAATACTAATCTCCGGGTCCATTGTGTCTCCAAGTGGCCCACCGCTTTCGTTTTTTCAAGGATTTCTACTTTAAATGATACCTACGATATTTTAAAACATTTCAACAAAGCTTCTTACGTATCTACTATACTGTCCAGATCCTCGTAAGTTTTAAATCCGAACTTTAGAGAATACCTTTATTTGAAATTTAACAATCATAAAATGTCTGCTTAATGTCTGCATCGTTAAAAAAGTCTGCAATAAAAATGAAAAGTCTGCAAATTTACAAACATGTCTGTGAATATGGCATCCCTGGGCGATACTGATAAAATAATCAAAACAACGGCGAAAAGCAAAAGGCGAAACCTAAGAAAATGTCAAAAGTAGGCGAATAGTATAGGGCGATACAATTTTTTCCAAGGGCTAACCTTGAAAAAGGCGTAATCAAACATACTGGCATTGACAGGCGAATATTAAAAAAATTAGAAAATTTCAATGAAAAACAACCGTATTTCCATCAGTATTATATATTAATCAAAAGCTAGCTTTGTTCTCTGTCTGCATGCTAGACTGTATTTGAATTTATACGTTAATTTGAAAATTACTTTTTGAAATTCTACTTGCAATATTACAATCATCATTCCCCTTCTGTTTACATTCTGCATGTTCGACCTTATCGCAAATTGCTCTGGATTTGTGTTTGCTAATCTGATTAATTTCTGCAAAAAAAACGGTGATATGTGTTTTTAATTAAACCATCGAATCGTTAGTTTCTACCATGGTTTTTCTTTTTGTGTTGAAGCATTTCTTAGACAAAACATTAATCTTCAAACTGCGCCGTATCCTGTCAGTTTGAACGTAATTTTGTCTTGCATAACCTTAAATTAACTACTTATGCATAATATAGCACTGAGAGTGGCTCAAGCATCCCCATTCTTGACGAAAGAGAAAAACTATAGAAAAATCCTTCCTCCAAAAACTGCCACATGCCAAAGTTAGTTGCATTTGTTTGATTAGTTCTCGAGTTATGCAGATATTTGTGTGTCATCTGTAAGAGAGCCCCCTCTTCCTGACGGGAAAGGAGTCTCGAACCATCATAGGAACCTTCTTCGGCCCCAAAAACCCCTGCATACAAACAGTAGGGATAATTCTCATGTTAGGTTGAAATTTGTGTTTCATTTGTATGTAATCACCCAATCTTTCAAAGAGGGAGAGGGGTCTCGATCCACATTTCTCGCCTTCAAAAACCCCCACATGCCAAATTTTATCCTACTTGCTTAATAGGGTCTCGAGTTATGCTGAAATTTGTGTTCCGTTTGTTCGGGAGCCCCCTCTCTCAGAGAGAGGAGGGGTTTTAAACCACCATAGAAACATTTATCGCCATCAAAAACATTCACATGCCAAATTTGGTAATATTTGCTTAATAAGTTCTTGAGTTATGTAGAAAATTGTGTTCCGTTTGTTCGAGAGCCCCCTTTTCCAGAAAGCGGAGGGGTCTCAAACCACCATAGAAATATTTATCTTCTTCAAAAACTTCCACCTGCCAAATTTGGCTCTCCTTTCAGAGAGAGGAGGGGTCTTGAATTACCTAAGAAACATTTCTTGCCGTCAAAAATATTCACTTGCCGAATTCTGTTCCATTTGCTTGATTAGTTCTTGAGTTATGCAGAAATTTGTGTTTCGTTTGTATAGGAGCCACCCCTTTAAGAAAAGGAAGGGGTTCCTTACTGTCATAAGAACCTTTCTAGGCTCCATAAAACCCTCCGTTCAAAATGTCACGCCGATCGGTTCATTAGTTTCCGGGTCTATAAGGTTCAGACAGACAGACAGCGGTTCGAGAAGGTTCGAAACCGCATGAGATCCATCGTCGGTGACGAAGTAAACGTGGACAACATTGTTCAAAAAATGTGTGCTGACGAAGAAAAATGGGACGCGGTCAACAGAACAGTCGTTCAGATTATGTCTGCATTGCAACGAAGTTGGCGAGAGGAGCTGCGACAAGTGACAAGTGCAGTGCAGGTTTTGAGTCGATGACCGACCTGGGTACTCGCCAGCATGTTTATGAGAGAAGAAAAAGTGCACTATCGGGCGCGACCGGAGTAGGCTAGATCCACCGCCGGGGACTACACCGACCGCCACGTATTAGCATCTAGAAAACGGATTCGGGAGAACTTTCTTCTGCGGGAAATTCTCCGTCGGAGTAGGTTAGGTCCACTGCCGGGGACTAGTCTGAGTAGAGCGTGAAGAAGCACCAGAAATTGGTCGTCGAGGCGCCTGTGGACTGGAAGTCATCCTCCAACCAGAACAGCAGGTCCGACTTAGACATCTGCAGGATTGCATCGGTTTCGGAAGAACTTCCACCGCCGGGGAACTCTTCGTCGGAGTAGGATGGATCCACCTTCGGGAACTATTCTGGGTAGTCCGTAGCGAGTCACCGGCATGAGTCGTTGGGGCACCAGGGAACCGGAAGCAAACCTCCAACCGGAATCGCTGGACCGACCTCAACACTACCGGACAACATTGAAGCAAGCATATCGCGTTCGTTAACGGTTTCGGAGATATTCTTTCGTCGGAGAGCCCTCCGCCGGAGTAGGCTATCTCCACTGTCGAGGAGTATGCCGAGTAGCACCGATTGTGACAAACCACCAGTTCAGGGTCGTCGGGGCGCCAGTGAACCGGAAATCACCCTCCAACCGGAATCGCTGTACCGACCTCGGCATCCAACTGGTCAACAAGATGAGTAGTACATCTACAACCGGAGTGCGCAGCAGCAGAAGTTTAATGGTGATGAGATCAGCGAACTAGCGCGACTAGCTAGGCCTGGCAACAAGAGAAGTGCATGAGCACAGCCTCCTCCCGAAGTAGCCACTTCCAGTGGAACCCGGGGGATACAGGCAACGTCAGACTCTTGGAGGAGGTGGAGTTTAGATGAGTAGGGTTCAGAGTCATCTTCTCTGTTCAGAGTCCCTCACTCTGGCACACGATGGACGAATTCGGTAGCTGGAGTCGGGCTACCGAACGTGTGCTGGGTTGGCGCAAAAGCAGACAGACAGACAGACAGACAGACAGACAGACAGACAGACAGACAGACAGACAGACAGACAGACAGACAGACAGACAGACAGACAGACAGACAGACAGACAGACAGACAGACAGACAGACAGACAGACAGACAGACAGACAGACAGACAGACAGACAGACAGACAGACAGACAGACAGACAGACAGACAGACAGACAGACAGACAGACAGACAGACAGACAGACAGACAGACAGACAGACAGACAGACAGAAAGAAAGACAGACAGACAGACAGACAGACAGACAGACAGACAGACAGACAGACAGACAGACAGACAGACAGACAGACAGACAGACAGACAGACAGACAGACAGACAGACAGACAGACAGACAGACAGACAGACAGACAGACGAGTGACTCAAGGACCGGGAGAACTATTCGTCGTCGCAACCCAGATGATGCTTATCCGAGAAGGTTCTGGGGAAACCGTGTAACGTCTCTGAGAGCGTTAGCCACCATCTGCCTTAGTATTGTTTCCGTGAACTACAGGTTGGTGGAGGCAAGGAAAACGGCGAACGAAGCGAGGATCATTTTGAAGACTGCGTTTTAAGATGACGACATGACGAGGCGAATTGGATTGCTGCTGCTGATCAGCATCTGCCTTACCGATAGCTCTTCAATACGTTAACGAGCTGATGTCAACTAGCCACAAGTTGTCTGAGGTCGGCTTCAAAGTCGACGACACTTGGCTGGTAAGTCTTCCGTTGATGGGACTCCCAACGACGTACGAACCTATGATCATGAGCTTCAAGGTGTCTGGTGCTCGAATGACGGCGGATGCGATGAATTCCGAGATTCTCCAGAACGTCTTCTGCTCTGGCTGATGGGATTCCCAGAGACGTACGAGCCTATGACTATGGGCCTCGGGACGTCTGGTCTCGAAGGACGGCAGGTGGGGAAGGTCAAGATTATCCAAGATGTCCAGGACGACCAGGAAATAGTAAGCAATCCGCGATCAAGTGGAAACCATGGCGCGTTCGTCAGCTAGCGGCAGAGGAAGTTTCGCAACGGATCAACGTGGAAAACAATGCGGTGCTATCTGTTGTTGCACGATGAAAGAAAATGCGTCAAGTTTAAGCCGACCAAATTTTGATCGAAACACTCTTTATGATTTTAAGGTCTCTTTGACGACCTTGAACATCCTGAATATGAAGAAAATCAGGAAGAACTAATAAATGCCGTATTAAAAGTATAAAGCATTGTTTTGAAATATGGTACATATGTTTATGAATTATCAAATTTTTGTATCCTTCTAGAATATTGTAGGTTATCCATTGCATTTGAGTTCAAAACTTCAGATTTACAGTTGTAATAGTAGCTTTTAGGGCTATATAAGATTATGATATGTGTTCAAACAAATCGAATAAATCATTTGGAAGGTTAACAGCCACAATTTGATAGTTTTGTGATGTTCTGGTCGTTAAAACTGTCCTTGAGTACAGAACTTAAGATCTACAGTAGTAACTATAGCTCTTTGAGCTATAAAAAATAACGCTACGTATTCAACCATATTCAGAGAATATTCAGAATATTTTCAGTGAACATTCAGTGAAGATTTTATAACTCAAACAAACATTACGAGATAAACTGGGATGATTGGGGTAATCCAAACTGTCCTTGCGTTCAGAACAAAAGGTCTACAGTTGTAACAGTAGGTTTTGGAGCATTTAACAATGTTCATAGAAGAGTGTAGAAGGTCATCAGGCATAATGCGGGGACTTGAGACTTCATCCACTGTCTTTAAGTTTAAAAGATAAGATCAACAGTTGGAACAGTAGCTTTCTGGGTTATATAAGGTCACCATAAGTATTCAAACATATTCAATGAATCTTTTAGAAAGTCATCAGTCAATATTTTAAAACTTTTTGATCCTCTAACTCATCTTAACTATCTTGGAGTTCAGAACTTACGATTTACAGTTGTTACAAAATTTTTTAGGCAATTCAAAGTTACATTAAATAATCAAACACATTCAATTAATACTCATAAAGGTCAACAAACATTATAAAGCAATATGTTCTGGGTAATCCTAACTGACCTTGAGATTAGAACATAGTACCTACAGTTGCAACAAAAGCTTTCTGGGTAATGCAAAGCTACGCAGTTTATTGAAACATATTCATTGAATATCTTTATAGACCAACAGATATTATGAGATAATCTTCTAGGTTATCCAATCTATCCTGGAATTAAAAACTGAAAATCTACAGCTGTTACTGTTGCAAACAAAGTAACAATATGTATTTTATATGTAATTAAGTGAGTTTTCTGGAAAGTAAACCTATATAATCAGATATCTTTAGATGTTCTAGGTCCTAAAAACTGCTCTTCAGTTCAGAAGTCGTAACATTAGATTAATAACCTATGAAAAGTGACAATATGTATTCAAGCAGACTCAGTAAATTTTTTCTAAGGTCACCAGTCACTATCAAATTATCTTGGGATGTTCAAGTTCATAAAAACTGACTTGAGTTCAGAACTTAAGATATACAGTAGTAACCTAGCCTCTTGGGCAGCACTAAAGTACGATCACTACTCAAACATATTCAATGAATATTCTGAAACGTGCATAGACATCATAGGGTATTTGTAAGTTTTATGTCAGCCAAAACTTAAGGTCTTCAATTGTAGCTAGTGTAGCTAGTGTAGATGCTCCTAAGCACGCGTCGTTCGAAAATTCCAATTGCTTGCAGGTCCTCTTCGAGCATTGTCCACGTCTCATACACGTCTTCATAGAGAACTTCCGGTCTTATCAGCGTTTTGTACATGGTACACTTAGTACGGGGGTGAAGTTAACTAGACCTCAAGGTCTTGTGGAGTCAATAGTAGGCACGAATTCCGGTAATAATGCGCCACCGAATTTGCTGCAGTTGTTATCCGACTTAGCCAATGATCTGAGGTATACAATCTCAGCATTCACCTCGAACTCATCTCCGTCGGTTGTCACAGTTCTGCCTATGCGAGCTCTATCACGCTCGGTTCTCCCAGCCAACGGATACTTAGTCTTTGACGCATTCACCTTCAATCCAAACTTTTCCGCTTGCGCGTTTTAGCTTGGTTTACTGATCAGCTACCACCTGGGACGTTCTGCCAAAAATGTCCACGTCGTCAGCGAAGCAGTTGAACTGGCTGGATTTATTGAAAATTGTACCCCGCATGTTACAGTTATCACGTTTAATAACACCTTCTTGTGTAATGTTGAACAGAAGGCAGGAAAGACCATCGCCTTGTCAAAGTACTTTGCGTGTTTCAAACGAGTTCGAAAACGCACCAGAGTTCTTCACGTAACACTGTACACCATCCATCGTAGCCTTGATGATTTTAGTCAGTTTCCCGGGAAAAACGTTCTCGTCCATAATCATTCATAGCTCTTCACGATCAAATCCTCCAGGTGACGCTTCTTATTCCTTAAGAGATGAGTTTGCTGTCTTCGCTTGTGCCTGTATCGCTCCACATTTTGACGATTTGTTTGCTGCAGCATCTACGCCTGCACTGTATTCTTCGCATCTAGAACCGTCAAACCAATCGTTCCCTCGATTTCTTTCCACAAACCATATGGCGCCTTCCACTGCGTTGGTGATGGCTGATTTGACGGCACTCCAGCAGTCCTCATGAGGGGCTTCGATAAGCTCTCCCTCTTCCGAAAACGCTGCTTCAAGGTTTTGCGCGTAATTAAAGGGTGTTCTGATCAAAATTTGGTCGACTTAAACTTGATGCATATCCTTTCATCGTGCATTAAAAATTTTGCAAACCCCTCATTTTGAAGATGTGTGCGTGTAGCATCATGCCTCTATTTTGATTTTGAGATTAGCCCTTCAGTTATCAAAATGTCGTCAAAGGAAGAGAAGCAACGCATCAAAATTTTGCACGTGCATGGCGAAAATCCAAACTTTTCTCAAGCCAAGTTGGCCAAATTGTTGAATGAGGCTAAATCAACAGTTACCAACGTATTGAAAGTGTTCGGTGAACGTTTGTCGACAGCCAGGAAAGCTAGCTCGGGGGGAAATCAAAAGCCGGAAGCCACAGCGACGACAAAAAGAGTTGCCCGCTGTTTCGAGCGGAACTCCAACCTCGCTGTCCGAGATTTCGCAAAGAAGCTGGGAGTGGCGCTTGCAACCGTGGATAGAGCTAAAAAACGAGCAGGACTGTCGACTTACAAGACAGTGGTGACTCCAAATCGCGACAATAAACAAAACACGCCGGTCAAAGCACGATCGCGAAAGTTGTACACGACGATGCCGACGAAGTTTGATTGCGTTGTGCAGGACGATGAAACTTACGTCAAGGCAGACGTTAAATAGCTTCCTGGACAGGAATTTTATTCGGCAACCGGACGGGGTAAGGTGGCAGATATTTTCAATACATATGTGGCAGGCCATCTGTACCTGTGGCTTGAAGAACAACGTTTACATTGCGACCGGAACCGTCAACCAGGAAATTTATCTGAACGAGTGCCTACAAAAACATCTACTGCCTTTCCTGAAGCGGCACAATTGTTCCGTTCTATTTTGGCCGGATTTGGCATCTTGCCATTACGGAAAAAGGCGATGGTGGTATGCTGCCAACAACGTTCATGGAGTGGCATGCTCCCAACACGCCAGAGGTCCGCCCAATCGAACAATATTGGGCCATCGTCAAGCGGAACCTTAAAAAGACTTAAAAAGCTGTTGTGAGCGAGAAACAGTTCAAGGCAAATTGGCATTCTGCGGCGAATAAATTTGACAAAGAGACTGTAAAAAAAATTATGGCAGGTGTTAATTCGAATTCGATAAAAAGGAAGCTTAGCTGAATATTTTTCCTGTATTCTGTATCAACTGAACTTGGAAAAGAAAAAGAATTTGATTTGTTAATAAAATCAGTGATCGACTCACATGCATTACTGTTTGACCAAATTTTGATCGGAATACCCTTTAGTTGTGACATCGGGTAGCTTCAGTCACTCCAGATTATACCGGGGTGGGCGTCGGTATAGAATGTTGTGCACAACGGAGAGTTTTTGGCGCACTTTGGCCATTACCAGATAGTGGTTTGAATCGATATTGGCGCCGGGATAGGTCCTGACGTCGATAATATCCGAGAATTGTCTTCCATCAATCTCCAGTGGTGATCTCCAGGTGTACCGATATGAGAGTCCATGCTGAAAGTAGGTACTACGTATGGCCATGTTCTTGGAGGCGGCGAAATTGATGAGTCTGAGGCCGTTTTAATTGGTAAGCTGGTGGGCGTTGAACTTTCCTATAACCGGTCTGAATTCTTTCTCCTTGCCGACCTGAGCAATGGGATCTCCGATGACGATTATAACGTCGTGGTTTGGGCAGCTACTGTACTCCCGTTTAAGCATCTCTTTACGTTTGTTTCGATGGTTCTTTGCAACACACTGCAGGAGGCAGCGCTAAGTTGGAAATAATTTGGGTACTTCCCGAGAAATTCAGGGACTTACAGTTCCATGTTCCGAGTTTTCAATCATGTGCTTTCATTACTATTATTTTTTACGGCTGGCTTGTAGGGCCTGCACCAACCCCCTGTCTCTCCAGCGGACCATCGTGCACAGCTCTGTTTATAGCCTCACGCTGCACAGTGATTCCAAGGCGGAAAAAACTCGAAAAATCAACTTCCTCAATTTACAATGAATGTATTTTTCTAATTTTGTACACTATTTGAATTTTCTTTTTCCAAAATTTTATGAAGATTGAATGCACATTGTGCTCTCCACAATTTTCCAAAGTATGGGTCCTACAAGGTCGTGGTTTTTTACTCCCATATAAAATATATGGAGAATCGGAAAAAAAAACTTCAACTAAGTTTTCAAATGTGAGCACACATGCGCACATACACCACAATAGGCTTATTTTAAAGATTTTTTTACCAGCTTTCCGAAAATTTGAGTTTCATCTTGCGCAAACTTGCGCTAATACGGTTCTGGGAGGCAAGAATTCTGGAATGTCTATGAAACCCTTGAAATTGGTAAATATATAGATCTCATACTAAGTGACTACGGTCGTCTTACCCTTTCTTACAAGGAAGTTAAATCTTGGAAATCCGACTTTTAACCCAAGGCCTGGAATACCGACTGTTATATACAACGAACTCAGCTCAATGAACTGAATGTCTGTGTGTGTATGTGTGTAGGTATTGTATGTGTGTAACGAAACTTCTAATTCAGTTTCCCAAGCAACTACTGAACCGATTAGAATGAAACAACCACCAAATGAAAGGTACTGTAGTCCTATATGTTGCCTTTGAACTTCTGGAAACGGGTTACTCCGGGTTTATGTTCCGGCTACTCCCGGGAAAGTGGCCAGTTTCAGATTTCGATCAAAACCCATCATGTGACACATCAAATAACATGAGAACTCAAAAATAAGTGCAATGGTGATGATATCAAGTTTCCAGGACCATCATGACTACATCCGGGTTCTTATTCCTAGTACTCACAGGAAAGTGTTAAAATGGTCAGATCTCACGACAGGTATATAAATTTAAGTGTTTATTTTCAAATAAATTGATATGCAATGTGAGAACGAATTCATTGTAGTAACCAATTCGTGATTTCGACTAGATACTGCATGGTCCTCCGAATCATCCGGAATATGCGGAATATTTGAAGACTTTTGATCTATCTTTTGAAGACTATCGAAAACATATATTGCTTAGAGAACCGATTGCTTATGCAATGCCCAGGGTTTTTAAAGAAAAACGATACTGCATCCTGACTCCTTGGAAAGATGCACTGCCACTTCAAATTTTCAAACTGATAAATTTCAGTTACTTCACCATGTTTGCTGCGCCGTAGAAAGCAAGAGTATGTAGTTTTGTTATTGTTTATGGAGGAATCCAACTTTAAAAAAGAAGAAGACACCGAGTGGTGATAAATCTGACAGCTCCCATGTTAAAGTATAGGACGAAACTTTTAAAATGCTTCTAGAAAATTCAAATGAAATTCTAATTAAAAGCGGTTTGTTGGATGATGTAAGAAAAATCCAAACAGCACAAAAGGGGCATTATTTAAATTTTATTTTTATTTTGCTGAAAATGTCTTTATTGTGAAGTTTGGATTTTTATTGCATCATACAACAAACCGCTTTTAATTAGATTTTCATTTGAATTTTCTAGAAGCATTTTAAAAGTTTCGTCGTATACTTTAACATGGAAGCTGTCAGATTTATCACCACTCGGTGTCTTCTTCTTTTTTCAAGTTGGATTCCCCAATCTTCCAGAAGTTGATAATTCGAACATAAAAAATACAAGCTTGACAAAAAAAATACAATCTAGATGAGTCGAATGGTATATATCACTCGGTACTCCGGCCCTCGGAGCTTTTTCAAGCGATCTCACTACCCTTGTTTTTGTAAAAAAAAAAATTAAAAAAAATGAACGCACATATTGGGATAAATCATAACATTCATTAAAATGACTTAACGTTAAATCTTCTGAATTTCCTTAAAAAATTAAAACAATGAAAACTGGACATTTCTATAATTGATTTAAATAATAAGACTTATTTTCATATAAAAGTGAATTCATAAAACTATAACTCATTTTTTAAAATAAAATTTTATTATAAAAGAAAATGAAAATCTGTCAAAAGTTATAATTCTTTGAAAAATATATATTTTCTTAATACCGTTATTTGGACCACCCTATTTAAAAATGGAACACCCAAATGACAAAATGAAAATTTCGAGTCATATATTTTTTGAAAAGGGACAAACCTTCCTATTTTTGCAGAAGTCTAACATCCACTTCATCTTTTTGGTTTCGAATTGTTGAATTATCTTATTTGGTTTCGAATGTTCCGGAACTTCCGGAAGATCATATCACGCCCAAATAGAGCTGCACATTGTTCTCCACATCAATTTGCTTCTTACATATTACGTACAAACGGTTTTAAAAAGTACCGTAATGCTTTAGGACGAGACTAATGAATTTACCATTTCATCGGATGTTCCGGATACTCCAGGAGGCCTTAAAATGGCCATATCTCGGAAGTGTGGCCTAATACGACAATTTAGATAACATATTTAAAATCAACGGAACAAAATTACTTGGAAACACATAGCTTAGCTATCGAAATTCCATTTTTAGATTTTTTTTTTCGCCTTTTGTATGGAATGGAATCTCTGTGCGCTGGCACGAAGACGATGATCAGCCGCTCCTAACATGGAGAACACCCTCCGTTTAGAGCCGCCCCTGACATGGAGAACAGATGCACAGGTTAGTGAAGGCCTGCACTTTTACCTTTATAGCCATGAGGGAATTTGACAGGGCTGCTTTCGGATATTTGTGGGATTTTGGAAGAAACTTTTCAAAGTCCAGCAACTGATAAGCCCCCCCTCATCCTAGATAGCCCCTGCTGCCTGTCCGGGGATGATTATTTAATTCGCGTCGTACCTCCATAGTTAGAGGCCGTTCATGATCCGCAACCTAGGACCCGCCGGGTGGCTTGCAGCTCAGCTCCGCCTGACTCGACCTACTGAACGGATTGCCCTGCCGATGACTGTTAGTATATTTTGTGAAGGAAGAAGCCATTTCTTAAGATCTGGACAAATAAATCACGTATAATAAAACGAACACTTAATCTAGGCTTACATTCAATTGGGTCTATCTATCACAACCGTTAAAATCAAACGTCAGGATTTCGTGATCACCGTTTGCTTATAGAGTAAATCGTCACAACAAAGCCCAAAAGTTATTGGCGTGACAGAAGCCTCAACAGGGGATTTTTATTCGCATTGAGAATAGTTCATCAGTGGCAAGCGTGGCAAAGCATGGCACACGCCTAGTTCAAACCTCTTCCCGGAGGACTCAACAGCAAAAAGGAGCAAGTGAATCGTAAAAACGCCAATCCAAAGAGTATGAATGGAAATTGCCAAATATTTCCGTCGTCGGTGGGGGTGGCGGTGGCTTCGGCAGCACCGCATTCCACATAGCCATGGGCGACGGAAAATCAATAACTAGACTACTGTGTTACTTGAAGTTTCCCAGCAAATTTTCGGGTGCGAATTTTATTTATGCTTCGTAATAACCGCCTGCCGCGTGGATAGGCCAACACTCGCTGGCGGGAATGTTCGAACCTCCATGGCAACCGGCAATGACGATTTCAATGATTACGACGTCATAAATGACGATGGAAGTGCCGTTGTGCTCTTCTCCGGTGAATTATGATTCGTCGTTCTATTTAATGTGGAATAGCAGGAACAGCTCGTCGATCGCAGCGAGAATGGAGGGAATGGAATGCCACGCAACTGCACGCAGCCGAAGAACGTCTAAATCTAATAGAGCATAGGTCAATTGAGATTGCAAGGGCCGCCGGTACATGATCGCCATCACTTTCAGCCGTTAAATAACCAGTTTCGAAACAATTACCTCAACCAGAGCAAACACCACAAGTGGTCTCGCCGGCAGAATGATTGGCATATTGGTAAATGCTATAAATACGCTCCCCGTGCAATTGACATTTCCGAGATCCTTGAACCAAACTGTCCTTAAAATACTGTAATCTCCCAGAATGCTCCCAGCCAGCGAGATAATGATAGTTTTCGATCGAAGCAGCCCTTGTCGGACTCACGGATTTTCCGCGATGCGATGGTTTAATAATAGGCTTCCCGGAATGAACACACGCTAACTATCCCGGTACTCACACGCATACCTGGACCTGGCCATCATTGCAAGACGCACGTAGCTCTAGGTTGAAGGCAGATAACAGATTAATAAGTAATTGGACGGAGTCGCTGCACATTTCTGCTTTGCAGTGAGTGTTTTCTTTTTTATTGTTATTCAAAGGGTTCGCGGTTCATTCTCCTCACGCGAAATCATCGCACTGCACTGGAGCCAATTCCGGCCATCAACCTTTCCTCTTCAACTGGTGCCTGGATGCAAGTTTTTCTTGGTCAAGACGACGTCCCTCGTCAGAAGAACTTTGTTAACCGGTTTTTTGTGTTTTGTTCTCGATTTTTTTTTTTTTTGCGCGTGCTACTCCGGGTTGTTGTTTTTCCTTCACCCGTTTGCAACAAATGATGCTGCAAATCTCTGTTTAACTGTTGATTGCAGTGTAGCTTTCGGAGGATGGGGCTATATGGGAATTAAAAAATAAAGTACTGCAGAAGAGTTCTGCGATTTTTGTTTCAAACTGATTTGAAGGTTCTTTGTCCAATCAATTTGGCTTATGGCTGAAGATTTCTGCTCAACCTATTTTGCTTGGACCAACGCGTCATCAGGTGACTTAAAATGAATATTTTTCTAGTAGTGAAATTTGGTTCAAAAATATTTTTGTTAGTTATTAATTATAGGAAACACATAGACTGATATAAAGGAAATATTTAGCCTATGCATAAAATCAGGGGTAAATATTTTTTCACAAATGAGTAATTCTCTTGCAAATCTGTGGTTAGATTATCTTTGGTTTGCGTGAAACCAAAGATAACATAATCCAAAAAGATACACAACTTCCATTTTTCTCATATATTGTGCAAGAGACAACCTTTGCATTAATTAAGACTGCCATAAAATTGAGCTTCTGATTAAAAAGGATTTATCGTGTATTTGAAACGTCAAACCATGGGTAAGGCGATTTATGAAAGTGAGTAAATCTTACTCGGGTCGTCATAAATCTGGTTCAATCCTTTATTAAGCTGTTAGACTATAGTGTATATATGAAAGAATTTAAATATGATAAAATTAACACGATTTTCCGACTCCGGCCCGATATTGGTAGGTAATAAATACCGTGAGTAATTCGATTTTTAATCAACTTTTATTACAGGTGAACTCTATCGAGCATACCGCAAGTAAAATATTGAAACTACAGAGTTGACAAACTATTTTTTCCAAAGCAGAAAAAGAAAAAGCCAAATATAGCAGCCTAGGGTATTTTTTTATTTCAATATTTTACCCAATTTCTATAAAAACTAATAAAAATCTTTTATAATAATGGGTAAAACTAACTCAAATCCAAATACCAAAATTTGGGTTTACACCCGGTTACCTTATTTTGAGTAGTTACATTTTTTATGATTTTGGTTTATCTTTACTTAATTTTGGGTTTATCCGGATGAGCGTGTATAAGGTAAGAAGAAGGTGTAGCTGTCAATTGAGTTTTACGTTGAGATTGACATTTCTCGCGCATCATATTAATAGTGTACTAGTTGGATTTTTGCTCACCAGGCAGCGCTATTCGTGTCTCCTGTTAATCGCAAGAGTCGTGTATCTTTTTGCATTATGTTATCTCTGCCTGCACGCAAGCATCACGAGAGCCAATCGCTGCCGGTTTCTTCAATCCGCTCAGCTTTCCTTCTCTCATCATTTTGTCCATTCCTTGTTGGTTGATGTGACTCAGTCGCCTATGACACAGCTTGCCTAATTGCGTTTCGCAGACATTTGCAAGAGCGTTTTCCAACGTCAGGACTATTTCTTACAGGAAAACACCACAGCAATGCCGGCGCATGCCAGCTTTTTCCCTCAGATGCCGAACGGACGGACGTCCTTTACGTTGAACAGGATACTTTTGTTGCTCACCACGTCGATAGTTCCCATTTTCCTGGCCGTCATCGCTTGACCTTCCTTCGGAACTTTAATTTAGATGGGATTTGCCATTACTTGAATATGTGAAAAAACTGATTTGTCACTCACCAATGATTGATGCAGCCGGAGTTTAATTTGAATGACACATTGTTACTTTTGGATTTGCTGTGTCCGCCATGATGCTCGCAGCACTCCTACAGTTTGCCTCGCGTTTGCCACGCCCGTTAACAAAATCGTTGTTAGGCCCGTTGCCATTTCTGTTGCTATAAAGGGTGTACGGAATCAAATTGCGACACACACAAATATTCGCCAAAATGTGCCCGTTTAACCAGTCATCTTCAAACTTTCAGGGAGTAAAGTCAAACATGTTATGAATATTTTCCCATGTTTGTTTCATTCAATTTCAATTCCATATCCAAATTCACGAACCTTCTTCTTTACACTACTCCTAAGGTCCTGTACAGCTTTTTTTTTGCGTGTCAATCCATTTTTTCTTCATATCTTCCTCTAATTTCACTTCCTTATGATGCTTCCGAAGTGCCTGCTTCATGATGACCCAGCACTTTTCAATTGGCCACAGTTCCGATGCGTTCGGGGGGTTGAGATGCTTCGGCACGAAATTGACCTTCTAGCCTTGCACCACTCCAAAACCTCTTTCGAGTAATGGAACGCGGCTAAATCCGGCCAGAAAATCTTAGGACCATCGTGTGACCTCAGTAGACGCTTTTGGAGGCATCCCTTTGGGTACACCTGCCCATTGACCGTTCCAGTTGTCACGAATGTTTTCCGCTTCCCACACTAGCAAATTGCTACAAATACACATTGAACTAATTCCACCCAAAATTTCATTAGAAAATACCTAACGGCTAAAAAATTACAGCCATTTAAAAGTGGTGCAATTTGATTCCGTACAACCTTTAGTAACTGTCACGTTGATTGCCGTTTATTTTCTTGTGACTATGCATGCCGTATCTATGCCCTTTTTCGGTGAAATTTCTTGCAAAATATGCGGACTATTTGTCCTTTGTATTTGACGTTTGTATTAAAAAAAATTGGACTTGTTTTGAGCGGTGATAAAAAAAGCTAAGACAGATAATTGCTTTTGATATATAGTTATGATACAACACGCACCAGAACCAACAGCCAGTCAGCAGGAAACCATGGCCTGGCAACCGAACATGCACCGTCAGCATAACCCCTGGACTTCAGACACCAGCAACCGATGCCACTCGGTAACCAATCAAGCACCATCAGCAGAATTCCTGAACTTCAGACCCGATCAGCCGATGTCACTGTTGTTCCAAATAGGCAGGCACATAAAATAGCATAGTTAGCATAACGTAGGTTATAAATAGGGATTAATATTAATTATTTGGGCAGTTCTTAGTTAGAAGTGATCGATGTAACAGTAGTGATCGTGAAATAAATCTTTTTTTTATGTTCCAGTGCGACTTGGATTCATAATTGGCGCAGCCGTCCGGAAACGGTTGAAGTGACTAGTGAGTTTACAAACAGTGGTAGTTCAGATTAATAACCTGCACAGGAAGCGGTTCCGCGTCAGCATCGTCGACTTAAGGATTTCATCCGTCGTATCGAATTGAGGACCCCCCGGCTCACAGCACCTGAACAAACAGCAACGTTCAACCGCGAACCACCTAGGACACGACCAGCAAAAACCGTGAGTAGAACCTTTTTTATCTAAGTGAAAAGAAAAAGTGTTACCCACGTCTGTGACAAACTTTTGTCGCAGTTGAACAAATTTTCGAGTTCTAAGAGAACGGAAATTAATTCCCCCGCAAATTTAAACCGAGTTTACGAGTTCTAAGAGAACGCAAATTCATTCCCCCCGCAATTTGAAACCACTAATGCGCAAGCGAGTCAAGTGAAACCAGACACAGCGTTAGCTTTGTTTCACTTATAAAAGCACCACTTGTTGCATAATAGTGTAGGTCAGGTACAAAGATTCACAAAGTGAACATACCTTATGCCAAAAGCAACCCGCAAAAACAGAGATAATTTTTTTCGCAGGAGAAAATTTTCAGAGAATTCATCAGAAACCTCTGACGACGAAGATAATAACCCATTAAAAATGGAAGAAATTTCGAATCAGCTCGCCCAGATTATGGCAGCTATTACCAGCCTTCAAGCTAAACAGAGTCAGCTTGAACAATTAACCACCGCTCCGGCCGGAGGAAACCCAGTAGCGGTAAATTCCGGAGAAGTTCCGATTGGGGACTTTTTCAGAATTCCAGATCCCATCAAATCTTTACAATCTTTTGAAGGCAACAGAAAACAATTGTCTTCATGGCTCAACACAGCGGAAAATACGCTGAACCTCTTTAAAGATAAAATTCCACCGCAATTATATGCGATGTATGTGACAGCAGTCACCAATAAAATTAGTGGAAAGGCAAAAGACATCTTATGTCTAGCCGGCAATCCACAAGATTTTGATAACATAAAAGAAATACTAATCAACGCTCTTGGCGATCGTCAAGAGTTATCTACATATAAGTGCCAGTTATGGCAGAATAAAATGCTGGATAGCATGACTATCCACAAATACTACCATCGCACGAAAGAAATCGTGCAAAACATAAAAACCTTAGCGAAGCAAAACGCAAAATATCGCGACAATTGGGAAGCTATTAGCACATTTATCGACGAGGATGCATTAGCCGCATTTATATCCGGACTACGGGGTAATTATTTCGGTCACGCTCAAGCAGCACGGCCCAAAGACATCGAGGATGCATACGCATTCTTATGCAAATTTGAAAGTCAGGAAATCAATGCCAGTAACATGGATGAAATTTCTAAGACAAGGTTTACAAATAATAAAACACAAATCAATAGCAACAACAAAAGCTACGATCCAAAGTCCCAAAAACAACAGATGAAACCAAAGTCAAATCTACCCATCAAACCAGAATTTGATAGAAAAGATTCAGTTGAACCAATGGAAATTGATCCATCCCTTCGCAGCAGATTGAGCTATAATAAAAAACATATAAATAACAATGAAATTTCTAGTGAATTGGAAGACCCAACTTCGAATGAGTCATCCGATGATGAAAACAGAAGTAAATTTTTGTCAGGTGGATCAAACGCAAATAGAAACATAAATTTTTTACCATACTTAGTTTCCAACAATGTTAAACTACTTATAGACACTGGTGCCAACAAAAACCTCATTCGGCCTGGAATACTTAAAAAAACAAAAAAGACCAAACCTGTTAAAATAAAAAACATAACTGGTACGCATACTATCGAACGGAAAGGAAAACTCAATTTTTTCGGAAATAACATTCCCACCCAGAAGTACTACGAAATCGCCTTTCATAATTTTTTTGAAGGTCTTATAGGGTCAGAATTTTTGTCAGAAACAAATGCCATTATCGATTATAAAACAGAAACAATAAACATAAGTGGAAATATTTTGCCATTTCAAAAATACTATCCCTCGAAAAAAACATTCAATCATATTGTTACGATTTCAACTGAAAACAATGGTGATTGGTATGTCCCAAACTTTACAAAATTAAGTAATGATTTAATGATATCACCTGGACTTTACAAATCAGAAAATTGTAAATCAACAATCCTCATTGAAAGCAACAGTAAAGAAATTCCAAAAAACATTCCGAAACTTGCTCTTAAAGTTAACAATTTCGAAACAATCTCTCCGATTCCTATAAAGAAACATAAATCCTTAGAAACATCAGACATCGAAAAATTAATACGCACAGAACACTTATCAGAGCATGAAAAATCAATGTTAATCGACGTCATTTTAAAACATCAGGACACTCTGCTGAGAACTGGCGAAAAACTCACAGCAACTACAGCTGTTAAACATAGAATAAAAACTAAAAATGATCAGCCCATCTATACAAAAACATACAGGTATCCCCAACATTTCAAAAAGGATGTCGACGAGCAAATTCAAGAAATGCTTGAATGTGGCATTATCAGAAATTCTCTGAGCCCCTATTCATCTCCTGTATGGGTCGTCCCAAAAAAGTCTGACGCATCAGGTAAAAAGAAAGTCAGGGTTGTCATCGATTACCGTAAACTTAATGAGAAAACGGTTGACGACAAACACCCTATACCACAAATAGAGGAAATATTAGATAGCCTCGGAAAATCCGTGTATTTCACAACATTAGATTTGAAATCCGGCTTTCATCAAATAGAAATGTGTGAAAAGGACATGGAAAAACAGCTTTTTCTACCGGACAAGGGGCACTTTGAGTTTACAAGAATGCCCTTTGGCCTAAAAAACGCACCAGCTACTTTCCAGCGTGCGATGAACAGCATTTTAGCCGAATACATCGGAATAATTTGCTTTGTATATTTGGATGATATTATTATAATTGGTTATAATTTAAAAATCATCTAGAAAATGTGTCGAAAATATTAAAACGTCTCTCAGACTTCAATCTTAAGATCCAATTAGATAAGCGCGAGTTTATGAGGACAGAGACGGAATTCTTGGGGCACGTGATAACTCCACAAGGAATAAAAACAAACCCAGATAAAATAAAAAAAATCTTAGAGTGGGAACTACCTAAAACCAAGAAACAGATAAAACAATTTCTAGGCCTCACCGGTTATTACAGAAGATTCATAAAAGATTATTTTAAAGTAACCAAACCACTAACAAAATTTTTGAAGAAAGAGGCAGAGGTAAATATAAATGATCAGAATTTTAAAGATGCATTCTCTAAGTTGAAAAACATCATAGCATCTGATCAGGTACTAGCATATCCTGATTTCGAATTGCCATTTATTCTAACTACTGATGCGAGTAACTACGCTCTCGGCGCGGTTTTATCGCAAAAACAAGATGGTATTGAACGCCCCATAGCATTCGCCAGTCGAACGCTTAACAATACAGAAAATAATTATTGCACAACAGAAAAAGAAGCGTTAGCAATAATGTGGTCAATCAATAAATTTAGACCGTATCTCGTCGGTAACAAATTTACTCTTGTAACAGATCATAAACCTCTTTGCTACATAAAAACCTCTAAGAAAAATTTGAAACTAATTAACTGGAGCTTGGAGTTGGAAAACTACGATTACGATGTTGTTTACAAAGCCGGAAAGACGAATGTCGTAGCAGACGCTCTTAGCCGAAAAATAGATGCAAATTCGAACGAAGCAGACGACGAGTCTGAAAATTCCATGCACTCTTCTAGAACATCTGATGATTTTTTTATTCATTTCACAGAAAAACCCATTAACAGCTATCGCAATCAAATAATCTTTAGACAAACAACTTTTAACAGCGTAATCACAGAAAATCCATTCCCAACTTCAATCGAACTATTATTTGCTCAACATCTTTCAGCCCAGAAGATATTACTTCATTCATTAAAGAATACAGCTCGGGAACACAAACCGCTATTCTTGCACCTGAACATTTATTTCAAATAATCCAAGAAGTACACAGAGAACATTTTTCAATATCAAACTCACATTTCGTTATAACCCAAAACATGGTCGAAGACGTAACTTCAGAAAACAGACAAGATATAATAGTGCGTACTGAACACGAACGTGCTCACAGGGGTATATCAGAAATGGAAAAACAAATAAAAGATCCTATTTTTTCCCTAAAATGACAAAGAAAATCAGGCAAATAGTTAATTCTTGTTCCATCTGTGCTAAGCACAAATATGAACGTAAACCATATAACATTAAGTTATCACCTAGACCAGTTGAAACCGCACCATTTCACAGAGTTCACATAGATATTTTTGGAATAGACAAACAAAATTATTTATCACTTATATGCGCATTCTCAAAACATTTGCAAATGATAGAAATTCCATCTCGGAACCTAATAGATATACAAAAGCCCTTTCTCAATACATTGGAATATTTGGAGCACCTAAAAAATAATTTGTGATCACGAAACAGCTTTCACAAGCCTGCAGTTAAAAATGTTCCTAGCTAATTTGGGAACTGAAATAGAGTTTGCCTCATCTTCCGAGTCAAACGGACAGATTGAGAAAACACACAGCACTATCATAGAACTATTCAATACTAATAAGCATAAGTTTGAAGGACAAAGCTCATCAGAAATTATTGCCATAGCAACATCGCTTTATAATGATTCAGTGCATTCGTCCACATCATTCACATCAAATGAAATTGTGTTCAATCAACGAAATATTGTGAATCCAAATCAAATTGCAGAGGAAGCAAAAGATGTGTATGCAAAAGTCTTAAATCAACTAAAAAAGTCTGCAACTACAATGACTAAAAATAATTCTATGAAAGAAGACCCTCCAACTTTTATCGAAAACACAGACATTCAAATAAAGAAAAACACTAGAAAAAAATTAGATCCTAGATTTTGTCTGAAAGACAATAAGTATTCAGTGGTTATTAACAGAAACGTTAAAAGGAATAAAAATAAACTGAAACGTACAAGGAAACCATAATAACATGACTTTTTTTTCTTTTTTTTGTAGGTTCAAGTCAGAAGCCATCAACCCTTTGGAACATCTAATCACTCAATCTTCAAATTTCAGCCGAAATCACAATAACCAAAATAACTAACAGTCAACTTATTTTCTAATTTCAGTTCAACAAGAGACGAAGACGGAAGAAAACGAAAAACTTTACTTTAAAAACATTTAGTTACACAACTGCCCATTAGAAATGATAAGAATACCTATAGTCATAATTATATTTGTCGGAATCCTTAGATTAAATTGTCAAAACATAGAAATCACAAATTTAAACACACATCCAATTTTAACATTGAAAACAAAATCATGCAAAATACAAACAGGAAATTTTCATATTATCCATCCAATCAACATAACTAATCTTGAATTAACCATCAATTCTTTGACCAATCTAGCATACAGAAAGATCAATAATCATCTATCAGAAATAGTGAAACTAAAAATTAAACTCTTATATTCTAATTTTATTCAACTTAAACCACAAAAACGAAGAGTTAGGAGCCTCGACCTAATAGGAACGACATGGAAATGGATCAGCGGGAGCCCAGATGCAGAGGATCTACACATCATAAACTCTACCATGAACGAACTAATTGACAGCAATAACCAGCAATTGAAAATTAATGAACAGCTCGGAAACAGATTGGCATCATTATCTAACAAAATAAACAAGGTAATTGAGAGTAAACATGAGAACCAGATCATTTTAAACGAGATAGAAACTATTACCACTATCATGAATATTGACCTTATGAACAACATTTTGGAAGAAATCCAGGACGCGATACTATGGACGAAAGTCTCTATAGCAAACAATAAGTTTCTTACAGCACACGAGATAAACACAAATAAAACATTATTAGAAGATCAAGGAGTATATACAGACCTACCAGATGAAGCACTCAGCCTAGTCCAACCAAAAATTGCAGTCAACGGAGAAACTCTACTTTATATTTTAAGAGTACCGGAACTCGAGAAGGACGAGTCAACAATATTCCAAATTCACCCACTCAACAACAACAATTCAATGATAAAACATTATCCAAGAAACCTGATCAAGAGCGGAAATAGCCTATTCACCACAAACAAACCAGATGAATACGTTCAACACATCAGTTACATCCGTAAGTACTCTGACATTTGCATATCCAAGTTAATATTGGGCACGAAAAGCTTCTGTACTACCATACGAGAAAACAAAACTGAAGCACAACTTATAACAGATAACCTCTTACTAATCAATAATGCGAAATCAGATCTTTTGAAATCTGATTGTGGCCCCGATAACAGAGTACTGAAAGCCACACCGTTCAGCCATCCATCTTTCAAGGAGCCATGCACAACCTTGCAATACATTATCACCAGGAGGAAGACGATTTGAACTACGTCAGCAATAGATCCATAATTAACCGAAAGATGATCGACCACGTGTACCTGAAACAATTCACCCACCACCTATGGAACTGGAGCTTATTAGGAGGAATAACGCTCTCAACAACCCTAACTATAACATTAGCCATCTTTGCTCTCTTACATTACAGACAAACTGTTCGTTACTTCATTGCAAAACTCACCAAGAAAGAATTCATACAGAACCCCAGAGAAGACGCGTGAGGCCACGCTTTTTTACCCCCCGGAGGAGTTATGATACAACACGCACCAGAACCAACAGCCAGTCAGCAGGAAACCATGGCCTGGCAACCGAACATGCACCGTCAGCATAACCCCTGGACTTCAGACACCAGCAACCGATGCCACTCGGTAACCAATCAAGCACCATCAGCAGAATTCCTGAACTTCAGACCCGATCAGCCGATGTCACTGTTGTTCCAAATAGGCAGGCACATAAAATAGCATAGTTAGCATAACGTAGGTTATAAATAGGGATTAATATTAATTATTTGGGCAGTTCTTAGTTAGAAGTGATCGATGTAACAGTAGTGATCGTGAAATAAATCTTTTTTTTATGTTCCAGTGCGACTTGGATTCATAATTATATATCCCATGGAAGGTAATTATTTGAATACTCTAACTTGCGAAAAATGTAGGCATGTACGAAAGTTTTTGAGTTCTTTCTTCGTTTTATTTATCAATTCCTTCTCAGTTTTCGTGATAAAATTGTTGGAGTAGATCTTACGCTTCAGGTTGGCCCAGAAATCCTCGATAGGATGCAGCTGGGGGACGTTGGGTGGGTTCGCCGACTTGGGTACCACATCGATATTCAGCCGCTCCATCTCCTCCAACGATGGCTTTGAGTAGTAGGCCGACGGAACACCACGTCTTCGCCCTTATGGTATTTCTTGATTAACGACGCAGCTTCCGACAGGCAGTTCGTACTATAAATTTCCTCGTTCACGGCCAGTCCGGAGCGAAAGAAGAGCGACTTTGACATCCCCTTCTCGCTAATTGTCAGCCACAGCAGCACTTTCTTGGGGAACTTGGTGTGTGAAATGACCTGCACCTCAGAGCTCACTTCCTTCGTGAGGGAAGTGAAATACGAAGTTCCCTGCCAGTCGTTGCCATCCAGGGTGAGATAGGTCTCGTCGTTCATCAGCACCGCCTCGTCGCGATTCGCCGGGAAAATCGAGTTGACCATCTTATTCAGCCGCTACCGCTATGTTACTGCCTGCAGCTCCGAAATCAGTGGACGCGACTTCCGCTCTCTGACATGTATGTTCATGTTCGCCAGATACTTTTTCACTGTTTGGCCGGTTGAACCGACATCCCGGCCTAGCACACGCAGCGATGTAGCCACTTTTCCCTCGGTCTTCCTCTTCAGCATCCTTTGGAGCTTCTTGTCGCTCAGTTGTATAATAGTGCCAAGATGTTGTAGATGCCGGAACGGGCGTATCCGGCGTTCACAAAGTGCCGCACGATGACCGTTTTCGCGCACCCTTCTGAACGGAGGTGCTTCATTGTTTTTGCCATCACGGTTAGAGTTCAACTGGTAGAGCTGTTTAATTTTGTCTTCTGACTCATGGGCTACTATGATTGATGCTACATGGGTAGTTTTGTCAGTGCGGGTGAAGGTAAACCCATGATAAGTCAGCAATTTTTGTCCATTTTTTTTAATGCAAACGTGTTAGTATAAGCAGGTTAATTTATTACTTAAAAATAACCTTCTCTTGCTCCCATACAAATCTCCGTATGAATCGGTTGAAAATATGTCTTTCCCTTTCCGGGTCTTTTAAAACGGGTAACAAATGGTTTAAATTGTCTTTCTCTTTTTATTTCATTTAGTTTCATTCCATGATGAATACAGAAATAGCCATAACCCTCAGCTGCAAAATTATTACATTTACATTTAAATTCAGAGATAGAAAAATGGAGAACGACTAAGATATTAAAGCCTGACCACTTTTCGTGACGGTCGCAACTAGATCTTTTTTATAAATTGTACTCCATTATAGAAAACAAAGACGTAGTCCTACGATAAAAGTTCATGAAATGGTGTTGGCTGACCAGAAAGTGAAGGTACGTGAGCTAGCTGATGCCACAAAGATCAAAACGCCATATTTTGGGCGAGATACGCTATATGAAAAAGTTATCCTGTGGCTGGGTGCCGCGCATGGTCACTCCTGACCAAAAAAGCGAACACGAGAGCACTTCGCGCACTTTGGGCGTTGATTGGTAACTGTTCATGAAATTTGGTTCCACTATTACAACAACAGCGAACAGAATGATTGCCCGGCAATGGACGAGTGCTCCGAGGCGGCCTAGGGAGGCTCAATGGGTCGGAAAGATTTTGGCGTCGGTTTTCTGGGATTGTCATGGCATATTCTTCGTGCACTACTTCGAAAAGAATAAAACCATCAGCAACCAGTATTACTGTGCATTATTGGAGCGATTGAAGGCCGAAATTTCTGCAAAACGGCCTCACATGAAGAGAAAAACAATTTTGTTTTTGCAAGACAACGCGCCAGCGACCAAGAGCACCACGGCTAAAATCAAGGACTTACGGCTCCAATTGCTTCCGCATCCTCCGTATTCACCCAATTTGGCTCCCTCGGACTATTATCTGTTCCCAAACTTCAAAAGATGGCTCATCAATCAAATAATCAGCTAACACGAGAAAACCATCAACGCATCTTTCTCTTTTTATTTCATTTAGTTTCATTCCATGATGAATACAGAAATAGCCATAACCCTCAGCTGCAAAATTATTACATTTTTGGAGGAGTATTTTGCAGACCTTCCGGAAAATTACTCTTCGGACGGGATCAAGAAGTTGGTAAACCGTTGGAATAAGTGTATCGAGCTCAAAGGGACTACATTGAATAAAATTAAAAAAAAAAACATTTAAACATTTTTTTTTCATTCTCAAGGAGGTTACTTTTCACCCCACCTTGTATGTTTAGGAAATTTATTAAAAGTGATCTTGATTGTTTGCGGTGCCTACTAAGAACTGAAAAATTAACATCACAAAGTAGGTCATGGGTCACTAAGACATTGTTTGGTAGGTTGCTAAGCAGCGTTGTCTTGGAAAAATGCTGCAACAAGAATAACCGATTGCTACTTCGGGGACATAAAGGGTTGATCAATCTAAAACAAACTTCAGCTCAGTGATGGTAACGGTTGACATTTTTCAGAAACGGTTTACTTCTGAAAAAAAAAACGGTCACTAGACAAAGCTAACAATTGTTGCTGACACCTCCCGCTTCAAGCTAGATGTAATGTTTTGAGACCAAAGGCGAAAAGCAAATAGCACGAACATCCTGTATTCATTTTTTATTTTGCTCTTTGCTACGAGTGTCGTATGAAAGACAAAACATTTATTTTTTCGATTCCTTTTGGTCATATTCCCCTTGCACTCGCTTATATTAATGTAAAAAAAAATGTCACGACATTCAGAAAAAAATGTAGAAGACATTTCTTTTCAGCAAACGAACCAACTCGGAACTATCGAACAATCTCTTCACAACATATTTTTTAATCGTTATGTGTCCAATAAAGAACAAATTCGCCTTTTTCGATTACAAGACATGAGATTCCATTATGTTTTCATAGAAGGATGTTGAAACTCTGTAGGAGGGTAATAATGAGTGCAAGGCAAGGGGGCCTGCTTATTTATTTTATTACGCAAAAGGCCGACAAAAATCATTTTTAACACGGAAACTAAAATGACCATTACTATGGAACTATCCAACCGATAAGAATTCTATTAGCAACTTTGGATTCAGGAACTCAACCACTCTCTCAAAATTGTCCATGGACATGAGACATACCTTACTTACTTACCCATCAGACTAAGGCCGGCGTGGCCTCTGCTGTACACAGAAGTTGCCTCCATTCTATTCGGTCCATGGCTGTCACTCGCTGTCTGTGGAGGGTCCGCAGGTCGCCTTCTACTTGATCGATCCACCTTGCTCGTTGCGCGCCTCTTCTTCGTGTACCTGTCGGTTCGTTTTCGAGAACCATTTTCACAGGGCTGTCGTCCGACATTCTTACGACATGCCCAGCTCATCATAGACGACCGATTTTTGCAATGTGTACGATGGGAGGTTCTCTCAGCAACTGGTGCAATTCGTGGTTCATTCGCCTCTTGCTTTGATCAACCGCGTCAGTGTTTCCGGAAATCCACATTCGTGCATGATTTGCCACAGCTGGTGTCGATCGATTGTATCATACGCTTATTTGAAATCGATGAAAAGATGATGTGTGGGCACGTTGTATTCGCGACATTTCTGCAGCACTTGCCAAATCGTGAAAATCTGGTCCGTAGTAGCGCGGGCACCCATGAATCCCGCTTGGTATTGCCCCACGAACTCCTTTGCAATTGGTGACAGGCGGCGGCATAACATTTGGGAGAGCAACTTCTAGGCGGCGCTCAGCAGCGTGATTGCACGATAATTGCAGCAAGCCAGCTTGTCGCCCTTTTTGTAGATGGGACACACTATTCCCGCCATCCAATCCTCCGGTAAACATTCCTCCTCCCAAATCTTGGTAATTACCCAGTGCAGTCACCACCGTATTTCAATAGTTCGCTTGGGAGTTGGTCAACACCAACGGCTATGTTGTTTTACAACCGACCGATTTCCTCCTCAACTGCCTGAAGGGTTGGGGTCGAGGTCCTGTCATCTTCTGCGCGTGTTCCTAAATTTATTACCGAGCCACTTTCGTTTGCTGTAACATTACCGTTCAGGTGCTCGTCGAAGTACTGCTTCCACCTTTCAATCACCTCACACTCTCCTGTGAGAAGGTTGCCATCCTGGTCTCTGCACGTATCAGCTTGTGGTACGTAGCCTTTGCGCAAGCTGTTCAACTTCTCATAGAATTTGCGTGTGTCGCTAGCACGGTACAGTGCTTCCATTTCTTCGCGGTCTCGATCTTCCCTCTGGCGCTTTTTCCTTCGAATAATAGAATTTTGACTGTTCCGTGCCTGTCTTTACCGTTCCACATTCGCTCTCGTACGGTATTGTAGCATTCTCGCCCGTGCTGCATTCTTCTCCTCTACTAACTGCTTGCATTCGCCATCAAACCAGTCCTTTTTCCGATTCGGTGCAGAAGTACCTAGTGTCACTAATGCAGTGCTACCAATAGCGGTTCGAATATTTCTCCAGCCATCCTCAAGAGTAGCAGCGCCAGGCTGCTTCTAGCTGTTGCGCGTATTCCTGAGCAACTCCGGTTTCCCGTAGAAGCTCAATGTTAGGTCGTGGCGTCCGAGTTCGACGTGTGTTGTATACCGTCGAGAGTTTTGAGCGCATACATACTGCAACTAGGTAGTGATCCGAGTCTATATTCGCACTGCGGTAGTTGCGAACGTTGATGATATCGGAGAAGAATTTCCCATCGATTAGAACATGGTCGATTTGATTCTCTGTTCGTTGGTCGGGTGATCTCCAAGTGGCTTTGTGGATGTCTTTACTTCGAACTACTAAACCACGGGAGGCCGCAAAGTTCACGCATACCGTATCGGCCATTATCGTTCGATACGGTATGCAGGCTATCAGGCCCTATTACCGGTCTTTACATTGCCTCCCGCCCTACCTGAGCGTTCATGTCACCAATGACGATTTTTACGTCCCGCTGCGGGCAGCCATCATAAACTTGGTCTAGCTGCGCGTAGAACGCTTCTTTTTCGTCATCGGGTCTCCCGTCGTGTGGACAGTGTACGTTGATGATGCTGTAGTTGAAGAATCGACCCTTGATCCTCAGCTTGCACATTCTAGCGTTGATCGGAAACCATCCAATCACGCGTTGACGCATTTTGCCCAGCACTTCAAAGCCGGTGCCCAGCTCGTTTGTAGTACCACAGCTCTGGTAGAAAGTAGCCGCTCGATGCCCGCTTTTCCATACCTTCTGTCCTGTCCAGCAAACCTCCTGCAGTGCTACGACTTCGAAGTTACGTGGTTGATGTTCGTCATAGATTATCCTATCGCAGCCAGGGAAGCAGAGCGATTTGCAGTTCCATGTTCCGAGTTTCCAATCGTAGTCCTTAATTCGTCGCCTAGGTCCGATTGTTCCGGTCCGTATTAACTTCTGTATTATTTGTAACATTGATTTTTTAAGGGCGGCTTGTTGGGCCTTGTTCACCCTGTCTGGCCGGGGGATCATCGTGCACAGCACTGTTTAGAGTCCCACGCTGGCACAAGGACGATGATCAGCCGCTCCTAACTGGAGAACAGACGCTCAGATAGACTGCACCCTTTGAAGAGGGCAGCCCCCCCTTCCCTGTCAGCATATGACCAACCCAAGTAGCACACAACGATCATATTTATTTGTAGTAACTTGATTATGACTTAGCAAGTCATATTTATGTTATTTCAACTGAATGGCAACAAGTGTGCTACTAGGGAAGGTCCCACCGGGGTTGGTTACCCGATCTTTCCTATGGTTTCTCATACCCCAGTTGGCACCACGGGGAGGTAGGGATAGGAGTGACTGGACAAGAGGCTAAGGATCGCAGTAGGATCTATTTTATACCTGCAGGTACGCGAAGTACCAATGGTACGCATTGTCCAGTCATATACCAACCAACATGAGACATGGCATGCGGCATATCAAACTTCATACCTGACGATATATATCATATCAAACTTTATGATTTTGTAGAAATAGGTCTGCGGATGACATTCTTAGGATTCTTAGTTCCACCGGAATAGTGGCCATATTCAAATATTTTCTAAAACCTGGCTTGTGACATATCGATCCCTGTGATTTTCCAAAAATAGGTCTGAGGAGGACATTCTGAGGATTTCTGACCATTCTGGTCCCATAAAAAGGCCCTGTCGGATCCGAGTTCCTCTGGAAAAGTGGCCATATTCAAGTCTTTTCCAAAACCTGGCTTGCGACATATCGATCTTCGTGATTTTGCAAACATCAGGTCTGCGGAGGACATTCTGAAAGTGTCTGACCACACTGGCATCATAGGGAGGCCCTGCAAACCTGGCTTGTGACACATCAAACTTTATGATTTTGCAAACCTTTGTCTTAAGAGGATATTCTGAGGGTGTCTGATCATACTGGCCGCTTAGAGAGGCCTTACGAGATCCGAGTTCCTCCGGGAAAGTAGCCATATTCAAATCTGGTTTCAAAACCTGGCTTGCAAACATATCGATCTTCGTGATTGTGCAAAAATTGGTCTGAAGAAGAGGACATTCTGATGATTTCTGGCCATACTGGCCACTAAAACAGGTCCTGTGGGATCCCAGTTCCTCCGGAAAAGTGGCCATATTAGAATCGTTATCAAAACCTGGCTTGCGACACATCAAACTTCATGATTTTGCTAAACTTCGTGTTTGAAACTATACTGACCACTATACTGTGACTATAATAGCCACTTGAGGTGGCCCTGCAGGATTTCGAGTTCCTCCGGAGAAGTGGTCATAACCAATTTCTTGCCATACCCTAGCTTGCGACATATCAAACTTTATGATTTATTAAAACTAGATCTTCGGAGGACATCCTGAGGATTCCTGACCATACTGGCTTCTTAGAGAGGTCCTGCGGGATCCAAATTCCTCTGAACAATTGGCCATATCCAAATCTTTTCCGGAACCTGGCTCGTGACACATCAAACTTCATGATTTTGCAAAACTTTGTCTTCAGAGGACATTCTGAGGGTGTCTGACCATACTGGCCACTTAGGGAGGTCGTGCGGGATTTGAGTTCCTCCGGGAAAGTAGTCATATTGAAATCGTTACCAAAACCTGGCTTGTGACATATCAAACTGCATGAGTTTGCAAAACTTTGTCTTTGGATCAATTTCCTTTTCCACCCAGGCTGAATCTGGATCCCGCAGAGCCTTCCTAAGATGCCAGTATGGTCAGAAATCCTCAGAATGTCCTTCGCAGACCTATTTTTTTTAAATCATAATGTTTGATGTGTAGCAAGCCAGGTTTTGAAAACATTTAAATATGGCCACATTTCGGAGGAACTTGGATCTTGCAGGGTCTCCCCAAGTGGCCAATATGGTTAGAAATCCTGCAAACGTATTTTCATGACCTAGCTTTGCAAAATCATGAAGTTTGATGTGTCGCAAGCCAGGTTTTGGCAATGATATAAATATGGCCACTTTTCCGGAGGAACACGGACTCCGCAGGGCCTGCACGAATCTTCTGAATGTCCTCCTAAGTCACAGTTTTGCAAAATCATAAAGTTTGATATGGGAAGGTCCATTAATTATGTCACGCAGTAAGTCATACCATTCCCTTGTCCAATTCCAGCTTGAATGATACCCTGAATGATACGCTGACCTCCCTGCCCACTATATATTCAATGTCATGTAGTAATATATAAAATATAGTGAATATATAACTGATAAAAACTATAGTGAATGATCATTATAATGATATTTAATATAGTCAGTAAATGTAAGAATGATAGGAACAATTCCATTTGTAAACCTGAAAGTTAAGACAATATAGTAGCTATGAGGAAAAAAATTGATTCAAACATATTTTACAATACTTGGAATATCCATGGATGATCTGAAATTATATAGCATATGAAGAATAGTAAACCAAAAATTTCGAAGTGCTGTTCCGTTTCCTTGAATCACAAAAACTTAATATCATATCATTTAATATCATAACATAAAATAAAAATCTGACGTTATAATGTGAAATAAAAATACGAGCAAGCCAGTAAACTGAAATTCCGCTGTTGCAGCTTCGATAAAATTAATATCTTTTGAGAATTTGTTTTCACACTTATAATCAAATAACATAATAAGCGTAAGTATATTATATATCTGTTATTCACTGGTTTTTAACTGAAAAAAAAGATTAGATATGTTTTAATATCCTAATAGTCTTGGAAAAGCTGAAAACAGCAATCAATTGGGAGAAATAAATTTTATATAAGCATGAATAATGCCAAAAACGTAGATTAAGTAAAACCAGACAAAAAAAAAGTCCGGTAACTCTTATTGGTCTGGATCTATAAGTGATAATGGGAAACAGGAAAGCAAAGATTATAAATTGTATAGTTTTGGTGAATAAGGGAAATGCTTCTTGAGTAGAATTTGTCGTACATAATGCTTCCTACATTGTTTATACAATACATATAAAATAGCGAAAGGATGTTATAGTATAAAATGATAATACCAATTTTAATTGTATTCACATATCTACAGATTGTGATCCTGCTGCAATTGTAGACGGGCCCGCTCATGCACTACTAACCTTAGATAAATTATCATAACCACCGAAAAAACAAAATATATTTAAAATTATTTAAAAATACTTAGGAGTCCCTTGGATGACCTGAAATTACAAAGAATAGTATATCTACAATATCGATGTGCTGCTGCTATAGTGGAAAAAATAATTGATGTGACATAACCACAATGGATCTGACACTTAGCTTCGGGTCCTGGAATCCCTACTGAGCCCTTGCGGCACGTCAAGCCGGCCAGTTCAGCGCAAGGGTGTGGCCACACATACTTTTCATTTGTCACATAATCTTCATTTGTGTTACCTCAGAGAGTGCTGTTTAAAGGGTGTCCACGATGAAATTGCCACACACAAAATTGATTCGCAAAATTCGAGTTTTCATCCGATTGCCATCAAATTTTCAGGGATTGAGAAATAACTATTAAACTTCATTTTACCATTTTACTCGTATTTTATTTACAGTCCATACGCAAATGCCCGCACCTTGGCCTTAACCCCGGCCATAAGATTCTGCACAATCTGTGAATCAACCGTTTTTTGCACGTAAACCCATACATTCTTCAGTTCCTCGACTGTCTTCAATACCTTAGGTCGTTTAAGAAGGTGCTGCTTCATAATCGCCCAGTACTTCTCGATGGGGCGGAGCTCCGGAGTGTTGGGAGGGTTGAACATTTTCGGCACGAAATTGACCTTATTGTCCGCATACCACTTCAGCATTGGAGTAGTGGCATGAGGCCAAATCCGGCCAGAAGATTGTTGGGACGTTGTGGGCCTTCAGGAGATGAAGCAGCCGCTTCTGGAGGCACTCTTTTATGTACACCTGTCCGTTCATCGTGTCCTGGGTCACGAAAGGTGCACTCCGCTTCCCGCACGTGCAGATGGCTTGCCAAACCAGGAATTTCTTCGCAAATTTGGACATCTTCTGAGTGCGGACATGCTCCGGAACGCTGAACTTATCCTTGGCCGTGAAAAACAGGTTGCCGGGGATCTGTTTGAAGTCGGCCTTCACATATGTTTCGTCGTCCATGATGCAGCATTCAACTTTCGTCAGCATGTTGAGGTACAACTTCCTGGCACGGGTTTCGGCGGACTTGTTCTGCTTCTCGTCGCGATTAGGGGCCTTTTGTACCTTGAACGTTCGAAGCCCAGCCTTAGTTTTGGCCTTCTGGACAAAACTTCGGCTTAGGTGCAGCTTCTTAGCCACATCCCGAACGGAGGCGTTCGGATTTCGGTTGAAGGCCCCAACTACGCGGTTGTGATTTTTGGTGTTGTACGGAATACTTTTTCCTTCACTTCTGGGCTTCCGATCGGTGGTCAACCGTTCCTCGAACCGCTTAATCACTTGTGACACCGTGGAATTCGCGATTCCCAACGTTTTAGCGATGGAACGATGCGAGAGATCCTTGTTCTCGTGATGAATGCGCAAGATTTTATCACGCATGAGCTGTTCTTTCGACTCCATTTCCGCGAGTTTTGATCACAGGACTTTAAAACTTGCAGGATGTCAATAATGCACTATGAACTAAATCCACCCAAATTTTCATTAAATTCTACCCAACGGTTAAAAAGTTAGAGCAATTCCATAGTTGTGGCAATTTCATCGTGGACACCCTTTATGTGTGAACACATCAAATATATGAGGAATTTTCTATGGATTTTTGCCAATAAATATCTGTGGATTATTTCCCGTGTGAGACATCCTGTAAACTTGTTTGATTGGGAGATTTCATCACGTGGGACATTGGGCTGCGTAGTTTACATAATTAAACAAAATTACGGGAACACTTCGTGACATAACTGGCCCACTTATCCAAAATATTTCTTCGTTTGTCTATGACTGAGCTCGACCAAGAAACCTCGAAAGGTGCCATCCCTGACCTTATTTGGGGGTGTTAATTATACAGCAATATCGAACAATTAGTTTCGCTAGCCTCCCATTTGCCACACCCATGATAGTGAATGTCTACAACGAAATTGCGTCAATCGGCAATCGATCGTGCTAAAAACTAAGCAAATCGTAAAATAAAATCCATTCGAGGCAGCGGTTCGATAATTGGCGGCTAGACTTATGCTTTGCGTGTAGGGAAGATGCTCCTGTGTTAATCTCATCACGAGTAGCAACCAATGTGTGTTACTTTGAATTCCGAAACAGGGAACAGTAACCCTACTTATATTCTTATCCCGTTCTTAGAACCGACAATCCCATCAGCATTGGCAAAACAGGTCACTGGCACACTGAATTGCGTTGCCATTTTATTGCGCCTACCTGCGATGGTTGATGGGTGTTTATTTTGATTTGAGTCTGTGTGTTTGAATCATGAATCTTATCGGCCGAAACGATCGACGGGGTCCGAACGGGAAATTGCGACGAAGCGACGGGCGGTCGGCTAGCCGGCTGGGCTCGTAAAACCTGATGCCATTATGACGACTCTGCTGGGGTCTCTCCGGTGCTGTGCTTCGCACAACATTGTGATTCATTTTCGGGGGGTTTTAAATTTCCGCCTGCAAGGCCATTACGTGTCCAAAGAAACATGAGCGAAGACAAAACGACTGACTAATTGCCCAAAAGCGACAGAAAGTGAGACGAATGACGCGATGGGCAATCAAGCTCGAACCGGTGCAAACAAGGAGAGTAAAGAAGAACCACCGATGATCTTATCGACAAAACGGAACCATAATTCTTCGGTTAAACGGATTACCAAAGGGGAAACAACTGGACTCCCATATCACAAACGCAACATTTCCGCTGCCTGGACGACGACTGCAAAAATGCACAACAATTATGGTTGCTGCGACGTCGCGAGTTGGCCCGATCTCACGTTCGCCACTCGACCAACGATAGCCATAGCTCACATTCTTCTGTAAAGGATAATTGCTCTGTTGCCACGGGTGATGCATTTTTTGCCCTTCTTCTCTTCGGCTGTTTGTTACACTTTTTCGGCTATCATCAGCCGGATCGCGAGCGTGAGGTGCGTGCTGTTTCGCCATTGTGCTCCATCCCTATAATATGCGTTTTAATCGCATTGTTGCTAACAGCGAAAAATATATCGCGTACCTGCCTTCTTCGGGCAAACACCACACAAGGCTTCAGAAACAAAGCCGAAGAGGGTTTTTTTTGTTGTTGTTTTGTTATTATTTTTAATACATGATTGCCTACACACCGGTGCCGCTTGTGGTGGCGCATTTGTCCCTTAAAGGCACATACTCAAGTCGAGGCGCGCGTGTGCCGCCGGGGTTTGTTTCATTTTCGAACTCGGTTTCCCTATGGCTACCGTCGCCGCTGTGGGCACATGTTGCGAGTTTACAGTATGGTAATGTATTTTTTTTATAAATAAATGCTTTCAGCTTTAAGATAGATAGCTCAACATCGATAGCCATGTGCAGTGTGGGGCGATTTCATGGCAATTGCGGCAAAATGCGTCATATTTGCGGTGAGACTAGATTGCCACGCTGTCTGGTGGCACGCCGGTATAGATCGGTTCTAGTTACCGGTTTTGTGGCTACGAATTTGTATTTTATCGAATTAGCATACTTAGCAAACAACAAAGCTTGCCGTTGCTTCATATTTCATGTTATTACTAATTGGTTCATATCTGATATGCTTGACAAGTAGCCTTCAGTTCTGCAGTGAACTTCTGGTAAGTTCATCAAAAAAAATCAGGGAATTCTTTCATAGAACTTAGAGGAAGTTTTTCAGAAAACTTAACGGATGGTTTTAAGAGACCTTCAGGAAAGTTCTTCAGAAAACTTATGGAAAATTTTGCAGAGAACTTCAGGGAAATTTTTCAGAGAAATTCAAACAAATTCTGCCGAGAACTTCAAGCAAGTTCTTCAGAGAACTTCAAGCAAGTTCTTCAGAGAACTTCAAGGAAGTATTTCATTGAACATCAGGTAATTCTGCCAACCAATTTCTGGGAATTCTTTCAAAGAACTTAATAAAAGTTCTTCAAAGAACTTCAGGAAAGTTTTACAGAGAAGGTCTGGGAAGCTTTTCAGAGAACTTTGAGAAAGTTCCGTAGCGAACTTAAGGGAAGTTCTGCAGAGAACTTCAGGGAAGCTCCTCAGAAAACTTCCGGTTAGTTCCTCAGAGAACCTCAGGGATGTTGTTCATGAAAGTTCTTCAGAGAAATTCAGTGGAGTTTTTCAGGATACTTTATTAAAGTTCTGCAGAGAACTTCAGGAAAGTCTTCCAGAGAACTTCAAGGAAGTTCTGCAGAGAACTTCAGGGAAGTTTATCAGAGAAGTTCAGGAAAGTTCTTCAGAGAACTTCAGGGAAGTTCTTCAGAGAACTTCATGGAAGTTGTTCAGAGAACTTCAGAGGAGTTCTTCAGAGAAGTTTAGGGCAGTTCTTCAGAGAACTTCTTTGTTTTTTTTACAGAGAACATCAGGGAAGTTTTTCAGAGAACTTCAGGGAAGTTTTTCAGAGAACTTCGGGGAAGTTTTTCAGAGAACTTAAGGGAAGTTCTTCACAAAACTTCGGGTAATCCTATCAGAGAACTTCATGGATGTTCTTCAGAAAACTTCAAGGAAGTTTTTGAAAGGACTTCATGAAAGTTCTTCGGAGAACTTAAAGGAAGTTTTTCAGGACACTTTAGGAAAGTTCTGTAGAGAACTTCAGGTCAGTTCTTCAGAAAACTTCATGGAAGTTCTCAAGGTATGGTCTGCAAAAATTTCAGGAAATTCTATAAGAGAACTTAAGAGAAGTATTTCAGAGCTCTTCTGGCAAGTTTTTCAGAAAACTTCCGGGAAGTTCTTCAGAGAACTTCAGAAAAGTTCTTCAGAGAACATCAGGGAAGTCTTTCAGAGAACTTCAGGGAAGCTCTGCAGAGAACTTAACGGAAGTGTTTCTGAGGACTTCAGGGAAGTTCTGCAGAGAACTTCACGAAAGTTTTTAAGAAATATTCAAGGAAGTTCTCCAGAGAACTTCAGGGAAGTTCTTCAGAGAACTTCTTAGAAGTTCTACAGAGAACTTCAGAGAAGTTTTTCAGAGAGCTTCAGGGGAGTTCTTCACAAAACTTCGGGTAATTCTATCAGAGAACTTCATGAATGTTCTTTAAATACTTCAGGGAAGTTTTTAACAGGACTTCAAGAAACTTCTTCAGAGAACTTTAGGGAAGTTTTTCAGGGAACTTTAGGAAAGTTCTGCAGAGAACTTCATGGACGTTCTTCAGAGAACTTTATGGAAGTTCTTCAGAGAATTTCAGGTAAGTCCTGCAAAAAATTTCAGGGAATTCTTTAAGAGAACTTAAGAGAAGTTTTTCAGGGATCTTCATAAAATATTTTCAAAAACAGGGAAGTGCTTGTGAGAACTTCAGGGATGTTTTGCTGAGAACCTCAGGGAAGTTCGTCAGAGAACCTCTGAAAAATTCTGCCGAGAACCTCAGGGACCATTATGAAAGTTCTGCAGAGAACTTTTGGGGAGTTCTTCAGAGAACTTTATGGGGTTCTTCAGAGAACTTCAGGAAATTTTTTCAGAGAATTTCAGGTATGTTCTTTAAAGAACTTCACGGACCTTCAGAGAAGTTCTTCGGAGAACTTCAGGGAAGTTTTTCAGAGAACTCCAGGAAAAATCTGCCTTCAGCAAAATTCTGCAGAGAACTTAAGGGAAGTTTTCCAGAGAACTTCAGGGAAGTTCTTCAGAGAACTTCAGCTATGTTCTTCAAAGAACTTCAAGGAAGTTCTTCAGAGAAGTTCATCGGAGAACTTTAGGGAAGTTCTAAAGAGAATTTCAGGGAGATTCTTCACAAAACTTCGAGTAGTCCCTTATATAATTTCATGGATGCTCTTCAGAAAACTTCAGGGAAGTTTTTCAGGGAACTTTAGGAAAGTTCTGCAGAGAACCTCAGGGATGTCTTCCAGAGAACGCTAGGCAAGTTTTTTTTAGAAAACTTCATGGAAGTTCTTTAAAGAACTTCAGGGAAGTTCTTCAGAGAATTTCAGGGAAGTATTTCAGAGAACTCCAGGGAAGTTTTTCAGAAATCTTCAGGGAATTTCTGCAGAGAACTTCAGGTAAGTTCTCCACAAATCTTCAGGTAAGTCTATCAGAGAACTTCATGGATATCTTTAGAAAACTTCAGCGAAGTTTTTTAGGCCGTTTTTCAGGGAACTTATGAAAAGTTCTGTAGAGCACTTCAGGGAAGTTTTCCAGAAAAGTTCATAGAAACTTCTGCAAATAACTTCAGGTAGTTCTGCAGCAGATTTCAGGATTCTTTTTTAAGAGGAGAGAAGTTTTTCAAAGATCTTCTGGCAAGTTTTTCAGAAAACTTCCGGGAAGTTCTTCAAAGAACTTCAGGGAAGTTCTGCAGAAAATTTCAGCAAAGTTCTTTAGAGAACTTCAGGGAAGTTCTGCAAAGAACTTCAGGCAAGTTTTTCAGAAAAGTTCAGGGAAGTTCTGCAGAGAACTTCAGGGAAGTTCTGCAAAAGAATTCAGGGAACTATTTAAGAGAACTTCATGAAATATCTTCAAAAACAGGGAGGTTTTGCAGAGAACTTAATCAAAGTCCTTCAGAGATCTTTAGAGAAGTTTTGCAGAGAACTTCAGAGAAATTCTTCAAAGAACTTAAGGGAAATTTCTGCCAGAACTTCGTGGAAGTTCTACAAAGATCTTCTGGCAAGTTTTTCAGAGAACTTCAGGGAAGTTTTTCGGAGTACTTTAGGGAATTTCAAGAAAGTACTGCCGAGAACTTCAGGGAACTTCTGCAGAGAACTTCAAGGATGTTCTTCACAAAACTTCGGGTATGTCCTTCAAAGAACTTCATGGATGTTCTTCAGAGAATTTCACGGATGTTCTTCAGAAAGCTTTAGGAAGTTGTTTAGAGAACTTCAAGAAAGTTTTTTAGAGAACTTCAGGGAAGTTTTTCAGGAAACTTTAGGAAAGTTCTGTAAAGAACTTCAGGGAAATCTTCCAGAGAACATGTGGGGAATATCATCAAACATGGACAGGTCCTGACGTTTTTACAAGACCACATACCTCCATTGGATTCTCCAGACAATTTCACAATAGTACAGCACAAATGGATGCAATATTATCAGAGCAAATATGATAAATGTGTGATTCAATTTTTTTTCCGAAATTAGGGGAAAATTGGGAAAAAATGAGCCACTTCCCGGGGTCTGCCTAATACGAAACAATCACCATTCGATTCCTCGCGATTTTTTACTAAAAATAAGCTGTTTTACAGGGCACTTATCCAGCGGCCTTTAATTAGTTGTGATTTTGGGTCCCATTTTTCCCACTGTGCAATGTATCACCGTATATGTACATTACAAAATCGAGACAAGGCTGGAAGCGGGTTGGCCGGAAACTGTCGTATGGACGACTAGTAACTTTCCGAATACTCTGATGATTACTATTGCAGACTTGGATGAGTATGTAGGTGATTCCTAATGTTGACTTCAGACTTGGCGATTTCATTACTGAACGGCTATGAGGGAATCCGCGATCCAAACAAACAGACAGAATTAGACACTGGAACAGAATTCTCTTCAAAATACTGACAACACGGCACCAGTTAAATGAATTGGCTATAATGAAAAATTGCCGGAATTTATACAGTATTCCGAAAAAATTTCATTTCAGCAACACACGCAACATTATCGAACTCAGATAATAAAAAAATATTATATTCTTATTACACCACGAGCTCAGCAGATTTTGACAGTTCTCGCTGCTCGATTGGCTCAACATGGCCGCTTCCGCATATCTCTGTACCCTGAGGATCACTAGTGCAAACAGGGATGCCAGATGTTTTTTTTTAATGTCTGTGATAAAAATTTTAAAAGTCTGGGAATGTCTATAAAATTCTGTAATTTTTTTTAGAAAATTAGACTTCTTCCAACGAAAAGACGTAATACGAGAGCGAGTTATGTCATTTTCGCTATTTGTGTGATTATGTAAACATGTCTGCATCTATTTCTGGGATTGTATACATCCTTACACTATTGTTTCATATTTTTAAAGTGACACTAAAGCTTGAAGCATTCATGTAGATGACACAATTCTATAGTTTTTTTTTCCGTGTAACGTTCTTTCCAGTTTTGTTTTTTGAAATCACAATTTAGTTTTCATTTGATAAATTCAACAGAGTTTTTTTTTGATTCAACAATAACCATTGAACAACAATGAATAACAGGGTCAATCTTCCGTTACATAAATTATAAAGATGAATTCAAATTTTTCATTTAAATAGTATCAAACTACAATTATACTAAAACGAATTTTTTTTTGTATATTAAGTCGAAAGGCTGTCATTTTCGATTTATATAATTGTATTTTATTTGTATGGGAGCCCCCCTCTCAGGAAAGGGAGAGGCCTCTTACTATCATAAGAACCTTCGCCGCCCTAAAAGCTCCTCCATAAATTTCCACGCTGATCGATTGGGTAGTATTCGAGTTTATTTTTATACATATAGACTCAGCCGGCGTTGGTGGTGTAGTGGTAAGTGTGACTGCTAGTTGGCACCCCAGTGGGTCTGGGTTCAATCCCAGTCGACGTCGGTGGTTTTTCTGAGGCGAAAAAATCTTGGTCACGTCTTCCTTCGGAAGGGAAGTAAAGCCGTTGGTCCCGGTTCATAGTCATGAGTCGTTAGGTAGGGTCCAGGTGGTAGAGTCGTCTCCCTGGCGTCGGTGATTGTCACCATGTGAGGAAATAGGCCGACGGAAAATAAATAAATAAAAAATAAAAAAATAGATTCGGTTCATTTTATATAGATATATAGATTCTCTTAACTTTGGAAGCATTATCGAAAACTTTTTTGGATATATTGATAAACTTCTTGAATTTTTTATGCTTCTCAGCTAAACTTCAGGGAAATTTCCTTACTGATCATATTTTCCAAACGAGGTGAGATGGAAAGTAAGGAATAGTAATTCCTGGATGAGTGTGTCTCCTCATAGTCATCATCAGTCATGATATTCATATGTCATATGAATGATTTTTATATAGACTGCTTCTTAGGTTAGTCAGTGATTATCTCAAAAATTTCAGGGAAACTCTCTCCTGATCTTCTGCAAGACTCTTTGCTAACATTATGGGAAGTTGCCTCCTGAACTTCTGGCAAATTTCCTGATGAACTTCGTGGCAGTCACTTCTTATTTTCTTTGAAATTCACATTTACGAACCCAACCTTACCTTTTAAAATCATTTGGTAAGTTTTTCCTGAACTATGTTCTTTCTAAACTTCTGATAAGTTCCATCCTTAACTACGAGGAAAGTTTCTGCAAAACTTTGAGAAAGTACTCTCCAGAACTTCTGAGAAGTTCTTTTCAGAACTGCCGAAATAATCTCTCTTGAACTTTGGGCTGAATTTCTGAGAAATTCCTACTTGAACTACTAGATAGTTCCCCCTATACTTTTGGAAAGTTTTTTCCTGATTTTATCAAAAGTATCTACCATAACTTCTAGGATTTCCTGAACTTTGCAACAGCATTCTGAAATGCTGGAATGTTCGATTCTGAACTTTAGGAAAGCTCTCTAACACTTCTGGGCAGTTTAAACTAAACGTTTGGTCTCTTCGTAACTTCTGAGAAGTCCTCTTGTGAACTTCTGAGGAGTTCTTGACTGATTTTTTTTGAAAAATTGCTTCTTGACCCAGAGAGTGCCCTCCCTGGTAGGTTTCTTCCTGAAATTCGGGGAAGTTTATTCCTAAGCTTATTCTTTCCAAACTTCTGATTGGTCTCATCCGGAACTGCGAGGAGAATTTTATTGAAACTTTAGGAAAGTTCCCTTAAATTTGTTCTTGAAGTTTCTTGCAGGACTTCTGAGAAGTCTTTTTCTGAACTTTTGGGAAGTTTTCTCCTGAACGTTGGGGAAGTTCGTTCGGGAACTATTGGGAAGTTCGTGCTCAAATAAGAAGGAAGTACCTACAATGCTCCTGGAAAGTTTCATTCTTTTCTCTCTAAAGAATTTTGAGAAGTCCTTATTCTGAAATGTTAAAATGCTCTCGTCGGAGCTTTGGAAAAGCTGCCCAGCGCTTCTGGAAAGTTCCAGCTAACCGTTCGAGAAGTTTCTTCCGGAACTTCTGGGAAGTTATTTCCTGAACGAGAGAGAAGTTCTTTCGCCAACTTTTAAGACGCATCGTCCTAAGGATTTTTTTCCTGATTCCTGATTTTTTAGAAATTATAGGTAGTGCCCTTCCTGGTTAACTCCCATCTGAAATTTGGGGATGTTTTTTTTCTGAACTTCTGGGAAGTTCAATCTTGTATTTCTGAGAAGAACTCCAAAACCTCAGAAAAATTTTAAACTTCATTGAAAAACTCTCCCCAACACTTCTTTCTGAAGCCCTGATAAGTCCTCTCCTGATTTTTGGGGAAGTTCTGTCTTGAAATTCTGGTGAGTAACGGGTGTCCACTAAATAATGAGAACGAAAAGAATGGGTCAGGAAAAAATACCAGTGAAGTTTTGTTCAAACTGATTTATTTTATTAAAAGGGTCAACTTAAATCTTCAAACTAAGTTTAGTGAATATTGTCATATGGTCCGTGGTCCGCCGTGCGGCCTGGCTTAGTCGTTATGCTGGAACATGACCGTTGGACGGCAGCCACATCGATTTTTCGGATGCAGCTTTTGATCCTGTTGGTAAGTTGCTTGGTGTTCTTGGCCTTCAATTATCCTTGTATACCATGGAGCTCAAAAGACCGAAGAAATCCTCGATAGGACGGCACTGTGGCAAATTTGTCGGATTCCGGTCTTTTGGGACATATGGTATATTTTGGCTCTCCAAAAACGTTAGCGTTTTTTGCGTAGTGCGATGATGCCTTGTCCGGCCAAAACACGTATTTGCCATCCGAGTGATGTTGTTTAAGAAATGGGATGAGTATTTTCTGCAAACACTCTCTTTGGTACACCTCCTGGTTGATGGCCAAACCGCTTGGTTTGAACCACGGCTTCGAAATACCCTTATCGGATATTACGATGTATAACATAACCTTCGATTCAAATTTGTGCTTGAACTTATACATTACTTTTGGAGGAGTAGTAGATTTGTCCTTAGTGTAGAATCGGTCGTTTCCCGGTATCTGAGACTTCGAAAGAGGAAAGTAGCTTTCGTCGTCAGAACGAAAGATTTTCCGCCGTAATTCCGAGTCATCCAGCGGCATTGGGATTTCACGGTTTGAATCTGCTCATCTGTGTACTCTGGGGATCTGGTTTTCTTTCTACACACTATTCCTTCTTTCTTTAGCGTCTTGCAGATGAGTGACTTCGAACAATGGAACTTTCGGGCTGCTTCCCGTTGACTTACCGAATCCTTGTTGTTGAACATGCTGCGCAGCGAGCGGAGCGTTTTCTCATTCATTATTTCCGCTGGACGGCCGCAACCTTTCTTCCGGGTTACTCTCATGCATGCCAGGATACGGTATACGGTGGATACCGGAACTTTTTCACGACAAAAATGGTCCACCGTGTATTTTTTTCCACGATCTTCGTTCGCTTGAAAGAATTGTACAACGCGCGCGCGCAGTTCTTCCTGTTTCGACGGCATGCTGAACACGACTGAACATGTTAGAGTGAAATAAGAGTGTATGAAAATTTTCTGGAGAGTGCAACGATTCATTCATCTAAAGTGACATTTCTATGCGGCCGTTTTTGTTCTGATGGAAAAGTATTGAAATCATTCTCATTTTTTAGTGGACACCCGTTATGACTTCGGTAATCTATATAATAAAAATGAGTTGGGGTTTTCTTTGTCACGATTTAACTCGCGAGCGGAAGGACCGATCGATGTGAAATTTTGTATGCAGAGATTTTTGAGGCCGGAGAATAATCTTATGATGGTTTGAGACCCCTCCCTTTACTGGAAAGGGGGGCTCCCATACAAATGAAACACAAATTTCTACACAACTCGAGAACTAATCAAGCAAAAGAAACCAAATTTAGCATGTGTGAGTTTTTGAAGGCAAAAAAGGTTTTTATGGTAGCTTGAGAACCCTCCCCGTCATAAAAGGGGGGGGGGCTCCCATACAAATAAAACACAAATTTCTACACAACTCGAGAACTAATCAAGCAAAAGAAACCAAATTTAGCATGTGGTGGTTTTTTAAGACAAAAAATGTTTCTATGTTGGTTTGTGACCCCTTCTCATCCTAAAGGGGGGGGGGGGGGGAGCTCCGATTCAAATGAAATACACTATTCTGCATGACTCGAGAACTAATCAAGCAAATGGAACCAAATTTCGCATGTGGAAGTTTTTGAAGGAGGGAAATGTTTCTATGGTGATTTGAGACTCTTCCGTCATATGAGGAGGAAGGGGGGAGGGGTGCTCTCAAACAAATGGAACCCAAATTTCTGCATAACTCGAGAAATAATCAAGCAAATGGAACCAAATTTGGAATGGACAAGTTTTTTAAGGCATGAAATGTTTTCATGGTGGTTCAAAGCCCCTCCTCTCTCTAAAAAGGGGGGCTCTCATACAAATGAAACATATTTCAACCAAACATGAGAACTATACCTACTGCTTTACAAATTTGTATTCAGTGGTTTTTGGGTTCGAAAAGCATCTTATGATAGTTCGAGAGCCCTCCCGCTTCTAGAAAGGGTGGGATCCCATGCAAATGAAAAACAAATTCCTGCATAACTCAAGAACTAATCAAGCAAATGGAACCAAAATTGGTATGGGTGAGTTTTTAAAGGCAAGAAATGTGTTTGTGGTAATTTAAGAGCTCTCCTCACTCTGAAAAGGGGGCTACCATACATACGAAACACAAATTTAAACCAAACATGAGAACTATCCCTACCGCTATGCAAATTTGTATGCAGGGGTTTTTGGGTCCGGGAAAGGATCTTATTATAACTATAAATTAGAAGAAAAATTAGTAATCTCTCAGTCAAGTTATTAGTACGAGACACTGAAGAAGTCTGCACATTGTAGACGAAATACGCGTATCTGTTGAAGATAAGCAAAGGTAGTTGGAATTAAATGGAGATTACTAATTTTTCTTATTTTTCTTCTAATTTATAGTTACAAGTATTACAATAAACAGCTCAAACCCTCTAGGATTCATCTTATTATAGTTCGTCACCCCTCCCGCCTTCAGAAAGGGGCTCCCATGCAAATGAAAAACTATTTTCTGCATAACTCAAGAACTAATCAAACAAATGGAACCAAATATGGCATGTGGAGGTTTTGTAGGCAAGAAATGTTTCTACGGTGGTTTGAGACCCCAAGCAAAAGAAACCAAATTTAGCATGTGTGAGGTTTTAAAGGCAAGAAAGGTTTCTATGATGGTTTCAGATTCCTCTTCGCCCTGAAAGAGGGGGGGCTCTACTACAAATAAAATACAATATTCTGTATAACTCGAGAACTAATCAAGCAAATTGAACCAAATCTGGCATGTGGAGATTTTTGAAGATGAATACTGTTTCAATGCTAATTTGAGACCCCTTCCTTTTGTGGGGGGCTCCCATACAAATGAAACACAAATGTATGCATAACTTGAAAACTAATCTAGAAAATGGAACCAAATTTGGCATATGTAGGTTTTTGAAGGAGAGAAATGTTTCCATGATGATTTCAGACCCCTCCGCCTTCTAAAGTGGAGGGAGGGATCTCCCATATAAATGAAACACAAATTTTTGCATAACTCGAGAACTAATCCAGCTAATGGAACCAAATTTGGCATATGGAGGTTTTTGAAGGAGAGAAATGTTTTTATGGTCATTGAGACTCTTCCGCCTTCTGAAGGGGGAGGAGGAGCTCTTAAACAAATGAAACACAAATTTCTGCATAACTCGAGTACTAATAAAGCAAATGGAATCAAATTTGGCATGTGGATTTTTTGAAGGTCAGACAGGGGGGGCTCTCATACAAATGAAACGCAATTTTCTGCACTAACTCGAGAACTATTCAAGTAAATGAAACCACATTTGGCATGTGGGGTTATTGGAAACAGGATTTTATTTATATTAAAATGGATTTCTGTCTGACTGTCTGTCTGACCAATCGGAGTGAAAATATGTATGCAGGTATTTTTAGGGCTGGGGAAGGTTCTTATGATTGTTTGAGACCGCTTTCCCTTCCGGCTCACATACAAATGAAACACAAATTTCTGCAAAGCTTGAGAACTAATCAAGCAAATGGAATCAAAAATGGTATGCGGGGTTTTGAATGCAAGAAATGTTTCTATGGTGAATTCAAACACAAATTTAAACCAATCTGAGAATTATCCAGGAAACTAAGCCACAAACTTGTGTATTGTCTGGGTAAGAAAGAATGTTCTGATAGAAGTTTGAACTCCTTATTACTCAAAAAAACTCATTAAAAAAAAGCGCCAGTTCTATGTAATGTTCATTCATTTAGTTGCAGGCGTAGCAACGCTCGCACCGGGATCAACTAGTCTATATAATAAAAATGAGTTGGGGGTTTCCTTTGTCACGATTTAACTCTGCGAGCGGAAGGACCGATCGGTGTGAAATTTTGTATGCAGAGATTTTTTGGGGGCCGGAGAATAATCTTATGATGGTTTGAGACCCCTCCC